>CAMAPF010000132.1:527500-797730 GCA_945859915.1 Cuscuta epithymum | reverse complement strand
CAAACCTAATAGCCACAATCACTCTTTTAGTATCTCCAAGGACACATAAAAACGTGCCCATGTAAAATGTTATAAGAAGATGCATAAAACTAAAACAAATTAGATGTATCTGCACACAAAAACATACAATAAAAAAAATACATAGATTTAAATTTCAATATATAATGCAATACCTTAATCATTATCATCTAGTACAATTTCAAGGAGCTTATGAGGACAACACTTTAAAACCATGTCCTTGAAATTTTACTTCGATAAAACTATACCATTGACATCTAAATGATAAAAAAACAATAAATCCAATTACAAAATATAAATCAATGATAATTTATAATTGCTTTAATTTAACTATTATTAAAGTTTCAAGAGACATACCAAAAGCTCCATTTAACGGAAAATACATTAGACCAGCCCACTGATTATACATTCTAATAATACACTATAATAACTTCTAATGATAAAGAATCTCCAATACATGTTTTTTTCAAATCCCCAATCGAACAACTGGCCTTCCGTTAGTTCAACCGTTCTTGTTTCAGAAATTCAGCATTGGAAATTGGAAAGTAGAAACCTTGTAGTTGAAATACAATTAGTGATCTGTCACTGCTATCGTATTTTATCAGCACCAGCTTCAACATTTTAATCGTTTGGATGCCCAGAGCGGCTGCATTTCATCTAAAATATGTTAGAAGAAGATAGATCTCCATAGGCGCCACTGAAATGAGACCTATATGCATACCTTTACATTTCTGACGAAGGAGATGCCGGCACCGGCACGACCCCGTAGTTCCGCCCCTGCCTATAGCACCAAAAGTTAGAGATATTTATTGCACAAAAAAACGACAATTTCTCACAAAGGAGTTTCTGGCATTATGAAATTTCACTAAAGATTTTGATTCAAGCCACCTTTAGGGAATGTGTTATGCCTTACAACCACCAGCAACTTACATAGGCGAGCCACATAGAAGTGATTGCCTATCGAAACACAACATTGAGAAAATAAAATATTAATTTTAAAACATTTTAAATACTCCGTAGTATTTAGTCTTATTAAATTTATGGTTTTTTTCAAAAGTATCACTAAAATAAACTTATTTACACATATGACTAATAGTAACTACAATGTAACGTCATAATAATTTAAGTTTAAAGATTGAACATAAATACTACTCAATCCATCTTGCTAAGATTGTCTTATTTCACCTTTACAAAAAAAATTCCACTAAAATTATCTTATACCAAATTTGATAAAAATTTATGTAACTCTAAATCATTATTACTTCATTCTTATTTTTTTTGAGAGATTAATACTTCATTCTTATTTTGTCAATTTAATATCAACCATATAAACTCATTTTTCTTAATAATTGTGTCATCTCCTCTTGTACGTCTCACTGTTTTAATTATTATTCTAGTTACTAATCACATTTTCATAAATAATTTTTATTTTAGTAATAAATATATAATTATTTTTAGATTACTAAACTTAAAAAAAAAATTCACTAAAAATTAACCATGAAATAAATAAATCAATCAAAATCGTTGACATGCTTTAGCCTTCAAATCTCTTGTTGATGGTCAACTTATTGGATTCTGGATTCACAAAATTAGCTAAATAAGGTACTTAGTGTTACACATGTAACTCCGATCCAAAAATGATAAAAAAAAAATACGTGTGAACATATCTTATCCCCTCGCAGTGCCTCAAGCTCCATGCATCCTTGTTTCTTTTTCTAGTCTCTTCTCCCAATTTCACAGAGCATTTAACAATTCACTGCCTCCAGCCATAGGATTACACAAAGGCCGATGTCACCCCAACCTTGTCATTCATAATAGACCTTTCTTCTTTCCATAGATGAGATCTCAAACTAACCATTCTGAACTTCCATTCTTTGATTCCGTTATCTCCTCCAAAGCATGATCAGTCAAAATTACAGAACTTAGCTCCGTAAAGAGCTAAGCAAAGTGAGAAAGGTAATTTTCAAATTTAATACGTACTACATACTGTTTTTCTTATTCTTCTAAATAGATCTACAAATTTTACTTTTGATTCATTGGCATGCATCCATATTAAAAAATTCAGATGCCAAATCCTTAAATGAGATTCGAATTTGACAAAAGAAAAGTTAATGTATTTATTTTCGTAAAACTTTAACTTCGAATAATTTTTTACAATTATTTTTTGTACTCACATCGACATCACATTTGGATTTCAAAACATTGATTCAAAGCCAAACCATTTTTTGAGATTTTATTACTCCGTATATTTTTATGATAATATCAATTTCTTTTGTTAAGTACTTATTATGGAAAATCCATATCGACCCATAAATAGAAACAATATTTTTTGATGGTTTACTTCTATATTATTAAAACCTATTTCTATCTAGATATGGTAACAATTACCTAGTAACGTTCAGCCTGTAATTTTTTCATTGAAATGCAAATTATTACTAATTTTATTATTGGCATCCCAATCTTTAACAATTTTTTTGCTTAAATGACCACACTCTTAACTAAATAATACGGAGTAAATTAAGGCCTATATTCACTTCGCAAATTACATCCTTGAAATTGTATAAAGACATAGATTTGAAAATTGAAGATTTACATGATATTCAGGCCTATATTCACCTTGTAAATTTGTTTAAGGTACGCATCGATACCTCATGGCTTCAAATGACAATATTCTAATAGATTTGATAATGTTTTATCACATTAAGAAGAGTACTAACAACACGTGTTTTTTGAAAGAACAGCACATGCTTGATCTAGTAATTGTAATTTCTTATAACAGTCTTAAACTCAAAACAATTTTGTTTTGAAAAAGTCATTTAAGGAATTTATTATTACTGAAGCAAGGCTAAAAATAAAAAAAACAAATGATTTACCACAACATTAAAGTGAAGAGTCCCCATCAAATATGTTTGGTAGAGAGTGCTTGCTACATACGATGGTCTGGACTCTGGAGTGTCTCGTTAGACACCTATTTATAGTAGAAGTTTAATTACTTCCCTCCTGCTTAGCGTTGAACGTGTGATGCACATATTTGAAATAGTTTATTGAGAAATGTAAATGCTCATTAATAATACACCAGTAACACAACAAATGGGAAAACCAAAAGACACGTCAAATAATGCATATGACTCTCTCGAGAAACACATTTTTGAGAAACTAAACAGTCTCTAAACACAATAGTTATTGCGGTTATTGAGAAAGATTTAGAAGACAATTAATTAAAGCACATATAACATCCGATGTCCAAAGCTATTCCCGTCCAAAATCCCGCCCAAAGCTCCCCTACACTTTTCTGTTTTACTATATATACTATATATATAAATATAGATATAGATTTGCAAAAACGTGCCAAACTCCCTATATGATCCTAGTAGTGTTGAAATTCCGAATCAATGTCCATTAATTAATTTTGTGTCAATCCCATACAAAGCCAGACTTAAAAAGACCTCGGACTTAAACAGATCACACCAAACCAAATCAAACTAGATCACACTTCCGTAGTTATAAAATGCACTAAGACCAAACATTTACCAGATCAGACCAATTCGGATCAGAACAGATCAGACTAAACCAGCAAATTACTGTCCAATAAAATCATCCTAAAAGTCACGGTTAAAAAAGAGAGAAAATTTCATTATCAATGTCTTGCAGCAGAATCTTGGAGAGATGAGCAATATATGGTAAATACTCTCTTTACCTAACATTTCAATTGACCTCTCCATCAACACTATAAAAAAATGAAATATTTAAATTAATTACTTGGGAATAAATTAAACTTATAGAAATTTATCATTTATTACCACCACAATGAAATTATTATTATAATGATGCTCATTCGAACTTTAAATTACATTATATATTAAAACTCTGACAACCATATGCCCAGATGAATAGATATATGGAGTAATGGAGATTATGATAGTGTATTTTGGGCATATCATCTCTTTCCATTTTGTTCCCATACTAACAACAATAAAGCATGCCAAACTAGGTAAAATAATGGTCTTACAATGACGCTACATAAAATAATTAGCTAAGTTTCATAACCCAACCCAAAATGGAAATGGGTTAGGTTGGGTGAAGTTCATGTACGCCTAATAAACGATGGCGTAAAGTATAAGCCCAATTCCCAAAACACTGAAAAGACCACTTAAATTTATCGGAGCAGATTGTGATGTAGGCCCATGGGCTGCCTCCACTGAACCCCTTTTGACCCATTTTTCCTCACCCGCCAACACATTGAATGGAAATCGAGATCCCAATCCGTTCTCATACGGGCTTTGAGATGGTTTTGGGCTATCTCCGCTGCCTAATGGGCTCTCTGCGTATGTGGGCCAATACTCTCCTCCGCCCCCTGAATATGGGCTTGCTGCTAAAGCAGGTGTGGGCGCAATGCCTCCGTCCATTGAAGTTGATTGGGCCGGCTTGCTGTCCCTAGGCTGGACATTAACCGGCAGCTTTAGCCCATTTCTGCAGTTTTCGATGTTTCCACTGGTGAAGTATCTGATTCCTTCTCCCTCAAGAGAGATCTTATTCAGACCGTCCGTATACATTCTGATTGGATTGGTGAGATCGCACGATTCATATTCTTCCAAGCTTCCCACCTCCACTATGTTGTCTTGCGCTGCTGAGTATGTAAACCCTGCCAAGTCACAATAATTACTGCTCCATCCCGCAAAATAGTTCTCATTTTCATTTGAATTAAAGTTTAACAAAATGGGAATAAAGTATAAATGTATGATTGTAATTGAGTAAGAAAAAAGTAAATGAATGATAACCACACAAAACCTTCCAAAAAGAGAAATGAGAATATTTTTTTAGAACGACCCAAAAAAGAAAGTGAAAACAATTTTGTGGGACGGAAGGAGTACTTCAATTGAATTGATTTCAACATCTTATCAGCTGAGCTTAGATCACACCAAATTAATCTTGCACAAATAAAAATATTTCAAATCAAACTAGATCAGACCTCGATAATAATAAGAAAGTATATATAAACAAGCATCTATGGAGTCAGTTTCAGACCTCCCTTATGGGAGGTTTCGGGTTCGAAACTCAATGGAGTGAGTTTCAACCCAATTTACTCCAGACCCCCAGACTCCTTCCCTAGACGCCCCTGGAGTAAAAAAACAAACAAGCATCTATTAATTCAGACCAATCTATTTGAATTGAATTAAACGATATCCAAACGACCAGAACATAAATTCCAATCAAATTGAAAACACGAAAATTCACATGAATAATAATTTGTACTATCCTCCGTTCTATAATTCTTGCAACAGTTTGACTTTCACGTTTGCCAATGCACAACTTTGACTGTAATTATATTTAATTATGTATTAGTAAACACTATAAAAAGTTGATATTTTGGAAATTCACATTGATAAGAGTTCAATAACATTTTATATGTAATAATTTGATTATGTATATTAGTAGAAAATCATGGTCAAAGTAAGATCTGTGAATAGTGTAAAAATCACAATGTTGCAATAATTATAGAACGGAAGAAGTATTATTTATTCATATATAATAATATATAATAATGTGAGATCACACGATTCAGATCCTTCCAAGCTTCTCCATCCATTTACACAATCGTTTTTTTTGTGTCATTTATGATAGCTTAGGCGCATAATAACAAACAATACAACCAAAGATCGTCATTTAAGATTGTGACATACAACTGATACAAGTACCAGCTTTGTAAGAGGAAATTGTCCTAAATAAGTAAACGACTTTTGGAATTGAATATTGGTATTTTTATCGAAATAAGAGTCGTTATAATATAATCATGATTGAAAAATACTATTATTAACAGCAGTAAATATTGTCATGTTAATATCTAATACTGTAACTACTTTGACAACAATGACTCCAAGATGCATGATTATAAATACTGCCATGTAACTCTTACAAAGTATTTCGGGAAGGAAAACATAAAAGTCCTACACGGATATTTTGCAATTCCAAATCTATTTACTCTCATTTCGAGAAATTTCCCTAAAAGGTACTTTGTATTATTTATAATGTGACCCATTAAATATAATGACTATTACAATACATTTAATTAGAGTAACTTATATTGAACTTCATATTTGAATGTTCATGATATCACGTTTATAATATACCATTCGTTATATTTTACGAAGTATAAATAAGTCTTTTTTCATTAATTTTTTTGGTTATCTTATTTTAACCGTCCTAAAGTGGTTAATTGTATTAGACTTTATATCTCATGGTTCACCTTAGCATTTGATTTGCAATCCAATCTCGAATGTTGTGAAGTGTAGAAGTAAAAAAAGAATCACTAGATATACAGTCGACTACTATACAAACATGAGGTAAAATACCCAATTTTAATTTCTTTTTATTTTTGACATCAAATACATAATTTTCTTAGCTAGAAAACAGTTTTCATAACATTAAGAGAAACTTGTAATTTACTCACTTGTATATCTATTCCTTTAAAAGATACTTTTTACACATTGATTGTTAAATGCCTATAATATATGCATGATATATACTTAAGTCTAAGACTCTTCATTAAGATAATTTATTCTCTGATCTCTAAAACTGATGACATTAACTGATAAAGTACCTACTCTTAATTATTAGTAAAAAACGACTTACAATACTAAAACTGAAATTTTCAAAACAAATTAATGAAGTTATTTGTTGAACTGCTAACTACTTAGGGAAAACAGTCTGTAAGTTTGAGAATTTCCAAAAGCACTATTATGAACCAAATCAAAGGATGCTAAGTGTGGGGGGTTTAAGAGTGTGCTTACAAATAACATCACCAACTCTGAAGATTCTGGGAGAAGAATTGGACAAGTAATTATTATGAACAAAGTTTGAGGTCTCCCATCCTCTATCTCCTCCCACCACATAGTGTTCTTGAGCTTCAACAACTCTTACAGCCACCAGTACCAAAGCAAACATATAAGCAATTCCCATAACTCCAGTCCTATTATAATTATTACATCTCATTTCCATTCTTACTTTCCTTACTATCTTTATTGTGTTTTATCTCCAAACTCTTTGGATCATATATATTAATCAATCAATTACCTAAAGGCTAACAACTCTTATTATTATATTTTTCCCAGGGTACTATACCTTTTACCAATTCAATGATTTGTCCTCTACGAAACCCAAACTTAACCAGGTGCTTGCCTTAGGTACGTACGTCCTGTTTTATATATATATATATATATATATATATATATATATATATATATATATATATATATTCAATCTATGATGTGTTGGTGAGTTGCAATTAGATAGTTAGGTGGTGGTAGTCATGGTACAAGTTAAAATAAATTGGGCTCATCAAATCAGATGATATATATCTTGATTTATTCATTTATTTTTAGAGGGTTAATAAATCACACTACAAAAAATTGCGTGATTGACACAGATTTGACATGGATTGACTCATGATTTCGTGCCAAATATTTTGTGCCAAAATGTTTTTAGCACGAATTTGACAAAATTTTAGCCGAATATTTTTGTAGTTACATTCGGACAATATATCCTGATTTATTAATTTATATATAGAGGATGTGCGCAAACACTTTGACTTGCCCCTTCAAAATCGAGCTGAACAACATAAAATGACAAAGAACGGGCCAGGTCCCAACCCCTGAAGCCCTTAATTTTGGCAATTGTTTTTAATTTTACATGTAAAAAATGGCATGAAAATTTGTAAAATTAAAATTTATATGGATTTACACCCTTTAACGTATTTAACATAAACACTTATCTCGATCAGCATATGCTCAGAAAAATACACACAAACGACTTATTATCAAACATAAATTGATGGACTTTGAACACATATCCAGAGACCTGTTTTCAGAAACATTTGATAAGAATCTTTCCGGCCAAAAATATGCACTCCAACTTAATTGATATTTCTTGAACACTGAAAAAGCCATCCAGCGAGCCTTGATCGAGACTGAGCCCGGAAGAGACATATATACATCCATCCAGTAACTTATGAAGCTAACATCCCGGTTTTGGATTATTTGCAAAACTAAAACATGCAATAAAAGGAAAATCAGCCACTAAAAATAGTCCTCAGCAAGCTATATACGTAGTATGAGATACATATAAGCCGTGTTGAATTCCAATGTGGTCAAGCCAGCTTCAATTGGGCCATTCTATTCACTTGAAACTACACTAAAAACGATAAGAAGTTTATCGCATTTGCTTTTCTAAGTGTCTCGAAATATTGTTAAAGTGCATAATTACGGAGAAGAGCGGCCCTAGGGGAAACCCTAGGTGGTCATCCCCAGGCCAACCTCCTTCACGATCTGATTTTTCAGCCTTTTCTTTTTCAATCAGCAATTTTTTTTGGAAGATGGTGATATTCTCTATGCTATGAAAGATTGAATCAGAGGTTTTTCTATACTTTCGGTCTTTTTTATTTTCTATTTTTGAGGATTTTGATCCGGCTTCTTCCTTTGTCCGCTTCATGTAAGCGTGTGGTATACGTACTGGTATGCATGTTATTCTTCCTTTGTGGGTTTCTAATCGGTTTAATCGATCTGGTGAATTTTTGTGATTCATGGTTGGTGCTTTTTCAACCTTGTTGTTCTGATGCTTCAAATATTCGCCCACCACCTGAGCCACTGCCTCGCTTTAGGAAGAAGATGATCAATTGGATCTCCTTTTCGATGGGTGGTCAAATCGATGCTTCAGAAAATTTCTGCATGACTACTTTTCCTTTGTTGGTTGCTGGTCAAACCAATTCTCCCTTTCTGGTGGCTGGTGAAGCCGGATCTTGTAGTTGTGATTTTTTATTCTCTTTAATTTGGAGTAACAAGAAGAGCAGCAAAGCTGTTAGACTTGACTACGTACATTATTGAATTGCGAGGTTAGCGATCTGGAAGGATCATTGGATCTTTTCTGTTCTATGTCTCATCTCATTGCGAGGCTATATTCATTCTCTTGTATCTTTGCTATCGTTTAATAATAAATTAGTTATTTGTTTTAATATATTTCTATAAATAGAAATATATTATTGGAATATCACAACAACCTTTACTTTTTTACTTATCATTTGCTTAATTCGACACAAAATAAGGATATATCTAGAAGAATATAAGTCGGAATAGGAACATTTTTTATGGAATATGAACATATATCGATGGAACATTTGTGTAAGTCGGAATAGGGAGATTTTTTATTGATGGAGAACATATTTACTTATCATTAGTATGGGATATTAATTTCATTGATTTTTATTTATTTGATGGAATAAAAACTCATTTCATCATCATTTCGAAATGTAGATACTCATTACAAATTTTGTAACGATCATAAAATAATTAAAGATATTTCATCATAGGAAACTTCTTTTTGCCTATCTAGCTATCCGTGATTATATTTAATTATTGGCATTTGATTAAAGATGAGAATACAATAATCCTTGAAAATTTTATTAGCAGAGAAATTTTTTGGACTGTTGTAGTGAACGTTTTGTCAAGAGAATGTTCATTTCTTCAGTACATTGTCTAATTTAGTACATAGTGTTAGTAATTAGAAGTATATGTAGTTAGAAATCGAAGTAAATTTTATTGAATTGCAATTAGTCAAAAGTAAAAATATAAACTGTTGGGAATAACAGGATCGTGCTAATATATATGAGAGAAAAACACTTCTATTACTTTCAAGAATAGAAAGAAGAGACATACAAGCTCTAACTAAAAACTCTCAAAAACAACACCTCACATATCTCTCAAGGATATTCACAACTCTTCTTGGTTGTGCTATGATGATCTATTCTAATTTACTTGATGATAGAAAAGACTCTCCAAGCTCTCTATTTATAGCACCAAAACTAGGTACTATGAAGGTGGGAGGAAGGTGGGATTAAACATGAGGAAACTTCAATGGTGGTTGAGGAAGCTCCCTTTGTCATTCTTGCACATGGAGGAAGCTTCATGGTTGTTGCTTGCACATGGAGGAAGCTTCATGCTTGTTGCAATTGGATTCTTCAATTTGCTTGTACTTAGATATGACCTGGAAATTGAATTCTTCAATTCTCCCCTTCCAGGCATATTCAAAACAAGCATCCCGACTATGTCTCTGCACAGCTCTAGCTTATCCCGTGTCACCACCTTCCTCAGCATGTCTGATGGATTCTCCTTTGTATTGATCTTCACTAGTCTCAACAGTTGTTGATCAATCGTCTCCCGTATCCAGTGATACCGAATGTCAATATGCTTTGTACGAGAATGGTACATGGAGTTCTTGCTCAATTCTAGAGCACTCTGACTGTCACAATCTACCTTGTACTCTTTCTGCTGGATCCCAAGTTCTTGGAGAAAACGCTTTAGCCACAACATTTCCTTACCTGCTTCAGCGGCAGCAATGTATTCTGCTTCTGTTGTAGATAAAGCAACACACTTCTGTAATCTTGATTGCCAAGAAACGGGCCCCCCTGCAAAAGTGTAGATATATCCTGAAGTAGACTTTCTACTATCAGTGTCTCCAGCCATATCAGCATCTGTGTAGCCTTCCAATACTGGATTAGCTCCTCCGTAACAAAGACATAACTTCGTGGTACCTTTCAAGTACCTGAGAATCCATTTGACTGCATCCCAATGCTCCTTCCCGGGGTTAGAGAGAAAACGACTCACTGTACCCACTGCTTGTGCGATGTCTGGTCTTGTGCATACCATGGCGTACATCAAACTCCCAACTGCTGAAGAATATGGAACTGTTGACATCTCCCCGATCTCTTCCTTGGATGTAGGGCATGTTCTTTTGCTCAACTTGAAGTGATTCGCAAGTGGAACACTTACTGGTTTGGCATCATTCATGTTGAATCTCTCAAGTACTCATTCAATGTACTTCTCCTGAGATAGCCATAACTTGCGATTCTTCCTGTCTCGAGTGATTTGCATCCCAAGAATCTGTTGAGCCGGTCCTAAGTCTTTCATATCAAAAGACTTAGAGAGTTCTTTCTTCAGCTGGTTTATCTTCACTGCATCTTTCCCAACGATCAACATGTCGTCTACATATAGTAGAAGAGCAATAAAAGTACTGTCTGGAAGTTTCTTGATGTACACACACTCATCCGCAGTAGTCTTCTTGTAGCCTTGACTCTTCATGCATGAGTCAAACTTCTTATTCCACTGCCTTGGTGCCTGCTTCAAGCCATACATACTCTTAGATAATTTACACACAAAATTATCATTTGAGTTCTCAAAACCTTCCGGCTGTTGCATGTAGATTTCTTCTTTCAAATCTCCGTGAAGAAATGCTGTCTTCACATCCATCTGTTCAAGCTCCAAGTTCATACTTGCTGCCAAGCCAATTAAGTATAACTCGGATTGAGGTCATCTTGACAACTGGTGCAAAGATCTCATCAAAGTCAATTCCTTTCTTTTGTTGGAACCCTTTGACAACCAATCGAGCTTTGTGTTTCACCACTTGTCCGCTTGCATCCTTCTTCATCTTGAACACCCATTTGTTCCTCAGAGCTTTCTTCCCTTTAGGAAGTTCTACGATCTCATAGGTTTGATTTTTCTGCAGAGATTCTAACTCATCCTGCATTGCTATTAGCCATTTTTCTTTATCCTTATGAGATACAGCTTCTTGAAAACTCTCCGGTTCTCCATCTTCAGTTAACAAAAGATATTCGGATGATGTGTACCTTGTCGATGGTATATGCCCTCGTTCAGATCTACGGACAGTAGGAACCATCTGAGAAGAGCTACCATCATCCGTGTCTGACGGGGTGGATTGTGTCTCCCCTTGCTCTGCACTATCTTCTGTCTCCTCGTCTTCTTCTGCTTCTGAGTTATCTTCATGCACTTTGTCTTCTTCTGGTGCTTCATTTGAAACTCTAGCACCATCATTTGACTTCCGAGACATTGTGGGTTTTTCAATGTCTTTTATTGTCAAATCTTCATGGAACACAACGTCCCTACTTCTGAACACCTTTTTCTGCTTAGGATCCCATAACCTGTATCCGAACTCTTCATTTCCATAGCCAACGAAAATGCATGGGTTAGTTCTTGCATCGAGCTTCTGCCTGAGCTCTTTGGATACATGTGCATATGATGAACAACCAAATACTCTAAGATGTGAGTATGTAGGATCCTTACCTGTCCATAGCCTCTCTGGAACTTCAAAGTTCAGTGGTACTGAAGGTGATCGGTTGATAAGATAGCATGCGGTGTTGACTGCTTCTCCCCAGAATGACTTCGGAAGTTTAGCCATATTCAGCATGCTCCGGACACGCTCCATGATAGTCCGGTTCATTCTTTCTGCAACGCCGTTGTGCTGAGGGGTGCGTGGTACTGACTTCTCATGTCGAATGTCATATTCTCTACAATATGCATCGAATGCCTTGGAAGTATGCTCGCCTCCATTATCAGATCGGATACATTTCAACTTCTTTCCTGTTTCACGTTCCACCAAGACGTGAAATGTGACACCGCACCCGAACGTCCTTGAAAATTCAATTTAAATTCCAAGGTTATGTATTGAATTCCCGAGCAATTGTAAAACGATTAATGTTCTACGTAGTGCATGGTTGAATATCGTACTGTTCAAACTCGTACATTAGTGTCGGGTTTTTGCAAATACTTATTCGGGACTTATTAATAGATAAAAGAGCCCAACATTATCGAAATAGTGATACATAATCTTTCAAGACAATTTGAGGAAGGTCGGGCGGCCCAAACATTATTTTGGGCCCAACCTGCTAAAAATAGCAAGTATTCGGGAATGGCATTCTAGACCCACTCGGGAGTGACCCACACGGCTAGTAGCCCAATAATATGTATGACAAATGTCAAATAAGTGATAGAATGATTCAAGAAGAATACAAATGCCTATAACCCCCATCTTTGGCATTATTGAGCTAAATAATGGGAGTAAGGTTTTTCTTCTATAATATTCATCATGTAAATTATTGGGATGATCATACACATATTGGAGATCAATAATATGATGTAGAGGGTTGACTTGTTCCAAATAAATTAGAATGAGTACAAAGAGACATCTTATGACAAAGAGATCAAAAGTGAGACCCACCCATGTCTAAAAACATCTCATGGAGACCATACCAATTCATTTCACTCCACACAACTTATCCACCCATATTGAAGGGTCTTGGACACTCCCTTAAGCCCCTCATTCGAACTCCCAAGGATAAGGGAGAAGGAGAGAGCCACACAACCAAGAAAGCAAGAGAAAGGGGAAGCTGCCGCAGGTTCGTTCTCCAGTGCGTAAGGTTACTTGTTTGCTTCATATCTCGAGTTATACACATCCAAATAAGGAGTGCGAGATACCCACAGAAAGCTCTCAAGACGAGGAATCCGTGAAGGTCTGGTTTTCATCAATCGGAGTAGTGGAAGGCTTCCAAATCGTCCGAGCAAGGCACAGCCTCGCAGAATACGTTTTTGTATTCAAAGTAAGTTTGAATCCAAAACCTTCCTCTCAATTGTCTAAACCATATAAATGATTGAAGAACTATTATACACTGATTGAAGTGTATAAAATGTTATTATAAAGTGACTTTAATTGTTGGAAAAGTTAGATACTAATCTAGACAAAACCTTGAAAGGTTAGGGAACGATTTCGTCGGGAAACACCCGTTCTAGAGACTGTTTTGTGTGTCTTCGGTTAGGAGTTGAACTAGCACTTTGAAGAGGCTGTTTAACACTCAATTCCAATCAAGGAATCAGTCCTCAATCTTCCTTGGCCGAGGCTTTGGTCATTGGATCGAGAAGGAAAGTTTTAAAGCTCATTTGAGGTGAGGACCGACATCTAGTTGCTTACAACTTGTAGGTTATGCATAAGATTACCTAAATGTTTGAATCATGTTTTTGTGAATAAATATGCTTGAACATGATATGAATGATAAGTAATGGACTTGATCACGAATTGAAACCATATTGATGAATATGGAGTTATGTGAGATAAAAGTATGTTAATATGGTAAAATGACCTTTCCAACTCATGTATGAATGTTATGTGTATGTAAATGTATAATTGCATGATGATGCTTAGCACATGGGAGGCTGCCACATATCTATTGATATGGAGGGGCTACCATTAAGAATAAATGAGTTGTAGGAATAATCTTAATAGTATTGTGATGCTAGTTAAGGATTGTTCTAAATGTCGATAGAATCAAACTTAAGGTTTGAGTTGTTTGTGATGAACTTGAATAAGATTCAAGTGTCAAGTGTGATTTCATGGAGTAGGAGATCTATGGTGTGATTGTATGAAGTAGGAGATCTATGGTGTGATTGTATGAAGTAGGAGATCTATGGGGTGAATACATGAAGTAGGAGATCTATGATATGATTACATGAAGTAGGAGATCTATGATGCGAGTGCATGATGATGTACTCGAGCCGAACTCTAGAAATGAGAAGTTATATTAGGGTTGGACCCTACGTATGTCGTGACCATTAGTCACGGGGTTTTGGGAAATGTTTTGTAATAAACATGGGCCTTTGAGCCGACTACTTGACTTATATAAAGTAAGTATATATTTTGAAGGGGTAATTTGGGATTACAGCCTAAACTATATTATCACCCTATTTGAGGGTCTTGTGTGTGAAATACTTGTTGTATATCTATTAGATGCCTGCCACACCAGTACTTTATAGCCGTATAGAGTACTGACCCCTTCGGGGGCGTCCCACCACCATTTCAGGTTGAGGCTAGAGCTTGCATCCTGTGCTCGTTGATCGAGTGATTCCTAGGAGAGAAGACTTGGTTCGTGCTTCCTCCATTCCATTTGAAACATTAATAAAATTGCTCATGGATATTTTACTATAGAGCCTGCGTGCTCATCAAATGCCTTGTGTGGCCTTCTTGTTTTAGACAATGTTTTCCGCTGCGTTATGAATTACTTATTATGTTTGTTTATGGATGTATACGTGTGAATGATATTCAAGACGCCTTGTATAATATGAATATGTTGGACTGCGGTTGACTATTCGTATTGTACGGCGGATTGTCGACGTGTCCGGGGAGGTCCGGGGCGTGACATGAAATGTCTTGAAGCTCTCGAACACCCGATCCTTCGTAATCAGGAAATACACCCACACTTTCCGAGAAGCATCATCGATAAAAGTCAGAAAATATCTGCTTCCACCGATTGATTCCACCTCGAAAGGACCACAGACATCGGAGTGTACCAAACTTAACAACTCCGATCTTTTAGTTGAAGTAGAACTAAATGATACTCTATGTTGCTTACTAAACAGACAATGACTACAAGGACCCAGTGCAGCGTTCTTGTCGATGTTGATAAGGTTCTTCTTCATCAAGGTAGTCAACCCTTTCTCATCGATGTGGCCGAGTCTCAGGTGCCACAGATTCTGAGAAGTCTCCTCAGCAATGTTGAGGCTATCCATACAAATCCTCAAATGGGTTTTTTACAATGTGCCACAAACATGTCCTCGAGCGATTGTCAAAACGCCCTTTGACATTTTCCAGGTGCCCCTGTTAAAGTGGTTTTCATACCCCTGTTCGTCAAGACATACCACTGACAGGAGATTGAGTCGAAGGTCTGGAACATGTCTGACATCCTTCAAAGTGATTGTGCTCCCAGTACTCGTCTTTATTTGTACATCACCAACTCCAGCTATTTCAGAGGAACTGGAATTGCCCATCTTCACTGCTCCAAAGTCTCCATCTTTGTAAGTTGTGAAGTAGTACCTGTGGGGAGTAACATGGTAGGATGTTGCAGTATCTACCACCCATTCAGTGTCCTCTCTTGAGACGTGAAGGCATGTTTCATCATTGATAGTACAATACGCCACATAACTTGAGATTGTGATGAGCGCTTCACCACCCTTATTCTTCGCTTGAGAATTGCTCTTGCCTTGTCCTCTAGCAATTTGTAGCAATTCTTCTTCATGTGACCCTCTATACCGCAATGGTGGCAGGTATAAGAAGGTTTCCGACCATCTGATGATCTCCCCCGACTTTTGCCTCTGCTTTGTCATTTCCCTCTACTGTTCTTTGTTGTTTTCCTTGTGATCTTCCTCTATTCTCTGTCACAAGGGCATGAGTCTCATCTGTGCTCATGTCTTTCCTTCTTGCCTCCTCATTGAACAGTGCATCCTTGACCACAGACATGGTAAGTTTGCCATCTGGGGCTGAGTTGCTGAGAGTAACAACTAGTGTCTCCCAACTATCAGGAAGAGAACTAAGAAGTAGTAGAGATTGCATTTAATCTTAACATTTCTACACAAGATAGTTGATTTCGGCAACAGAAGTTCCACTTTTGAGCTTCATATTGACAAGGCGCCTCATCAGTAGGGCCTTGTTCCTTGCGGTCTTGGCCTGGTACATATCTTCTAACTTCTTCCGAAGGGCATAAGCATCGGTTTCTTGTGCAACATGGTGGAAGACACTATGGTCAATCCATTGTCGGATTTGACCAATAGTTTTTCTATTAATTTTCTTCCACTCCGTTGACTTGGCCCGGTCAGGATTAATACCTTTCATCTCTATTGGATCAAAAAAGGTCTTTACAGATAAGAAAATCTTCCATCCGAGGTTTCCATAGCGTGTAGTTGGTAGCCGTGAGCATAATCATAGCTCCGGAAGATGAAGTTGACTCGTCAAAGGTCATTTTCACCTTCTAAATAATTTGATTTTCTGTTTCAGAAAAATCGGAGCAGAATTTCGAAAAACGGGTAGCACCGTTACGTCTGGAACAGCCGAAAATGGTGGGTAGGCACTTTTGGGGTCAAAATACAATTTTCAGAAAATTATAGGCCGAAATTATAATTTTTCAAAAATTGAGGGACCAAACTGCAATTTTTCAAAATTTAAAAACTGACCAGTGACGTGGCAGGTGACGTGGCAGTGACGTGGCGCTTACTGGGCGATGACGTGGCAGCTGACTGGACGCAGGTGAAAGATGGCAGTTGACTGATGACGTGGCGGCTGACTGTGCTGGGACTGCACATGTGGCGCTGACGTGTCGCTGACGCAGCTCTGGCTGGGTGATGACGTCATCGTCTTCTACCTTTGGACTGCGCGTGATGACATCAGCGATGATGCAGGCAGTTTTTGGCTGGCCTTTGGCGGCGCGTACGGCAGCTTCCGGTGGCCAAAAAATTCCCCAAAAATACCAGTTTTCTCGTCTCAACGAGACGAATCCAACGGTATATTCAGATTACAATTCCGAGCAATACTGAAAAACTCGATTTTTCAGACAGTAGAATTTTATGTGAAAAAATATGGGAAAAATATCAAAAGCTCAACCAGGCTCTGATACCACTTGTTGGGAATAACAGGATCGTGCTAATATGAGAGAAAAACACTTCTATTACTTTCAAGAATAGAAAGAAGAGACATACAAGCTCTAACTAAAAACTCTAAAAAACAACACCTCACATATCTCTCAAGGATATTCACAACTCTTCTTGGTTGTGCGATGATGATCTATTCTAATTTACTTGATGATAGAAAAGACTCTCCAAGCTCTCTATTTATAGAACCAAAACTAGGTACTATGAAGGTGGGAGGAAGGTGGGATTAAACATGAGGAAACTTCAATGGTGGTTGAGGAAGCTCCCTTTGTCATTCTTGCACATGGAGGAAGCTTCATGGTTGTTGCTTGTACATGGAGGAAGCTTCATGCTTGTTGCAATTGAATTCTTCACAAACATTCATTTGTAGAATATGAGAGTCTAGGGGTTCGCAATTAGAAGTATATCTATTTTTCCTTTGAGAGATTAGAAGTATATATATCTAATTAGAAACTGTAGTAAATTTTTATTGAATTATTGCAATTAGTGAGAAGTAAAAATATAAACATTCATTTGCAAAACTAATGAAGAGGAAGAATAATTAATCGAAAAATGATGTTGCAGCAAGTATTACACACTTTCACATTGATAAATGACACATGCATGTCAATTAGCTCTACATAAATAAGTCTGTGTGTAAAATACCAATATGCATGAAAAGATGTAAAATCATTGTTAGATAATAATTCTTGTGAGCAAGCTGCATAGATATTGATTTCTTTTATGTGCACACACACATATATAGATCCATGTGCTAATATAGTTTGTAATTTGCACACAGACATATATTTGTAATTTGTATGTACACAGACCTATGCATTTGTGTGTAATTTGCTTATATTTTGTATGCACACAGACCTATGCATTAATTTGTGTGTAATTTGCTTATATTTTGTATGCACACAGACCTATGCATTAATTTGTGTGTAATTTGCTTATATTTATCATCTCTGAGATTGAATTTTAATTACACGCAACTTAGTTCATGAATTCAAATTAGGGACAAATTAAACGATTGGGTGAAAGATTGTGAAGTGTGGATAAAACGTGTTTACATTTAGAATAGTTATAAACAATACGTAAACAATTCAAATATTATGTGAAAATATACCTAGCATCACCAAACTTTGCGAAGAAATCAACGATTTGAGGCGGATTCCATACTGTTGTATTTATACAGTTCCCAGAAACATCTCTGTGTCAATCATGAGTGTTTGTACTATTAGTCCCATTGCAGATTACAAAAGTAGTGGTATTAGTAATAAACTAGTAAACTCACCCGTGCGATGCACGGTCTGAGAATTTTCCTTCAAATTTGTTTGTGTTTACTAATTCAAATTATACTATCAATTGATGAGAGTATCTATCTCCATGGAATATTGATATAACTTCAAGCAATAAAGAAAACACACTTATAATATATATTACAATTAAAAAGAGAGCACTAAGCATTACTTAAAAGATCAAAAACATCCAACAAATACTTAGAAATCATAAGATTGTAAATATACATTTCATGTAACCCTAAACATTGTTGAACACTTTTTGAATACAACATTCTGAGTCTTGTTTAGTGGTTCCTTCTTCTTCATCAATACCCGTGCGATGCACGATTGGTGAAATTCCGCGAGTATAATTAACATTAGCCAACATTTCAATTAAAAAATAAACAAACTTGTAATTTTAATTGAATTGTTTAGAATTATACTCCATACAATAATAAAACTTGACGTAAATGAAACATATAAATTACTACCCCCGTCTCGCTAGAAGGTTTCCATAGCAAAACGGCACGGTTATTTAGGTGATATTTAAATAAAGTACTTTGGGTATATTTTGAGAAATAATTTTAATAGGTATATATTATAATGTGTTAGTATTGATAACTGTGATGTTAAAATGCATTATTTTTAATATTTAATGATTAATTTGTCACTTAAGATTTTTAATTGTTTCCTAAAATGGAAATGGGAACCTTCTAATGAGACGTCCAAAAAAGGAAAGTGGGAACCTTCTAACGGGACAGAGGGAGTACAATTTACTAATGATTACAGAGTAGTACATTATTTTTTACAGCCCTCAAAATAGTAAGTAACACGCAATATTATGTATAAACATTATTTGAAAACAAATTACATTCCATGGCGAATTTTATGAAACACTTCTTTGTACCTTCTGTCTAGCATTAACCCTTGTTAAAAGGGAAATTACACTAAATAGGACAAAAAAAGTTTTATGTATTCCAAAATTGGACCTTAAGCGTGACAATATTTTCCAAGCTTGTCATTAATTACGTCTATTTTGGTAATAAAAAATATGACAATCTTATTTTGGAATTCTCAAACTTATTTACTCACATTCAAAAATTTGCCCTTATTAAAATCCTTCATTCAAGTAAATTTTTGACAAAGATTTTTTCATTTTCAAATCAAAGGTCTATATATATGTTAACTGAAGGTATAAATTTTTTTAATTACTAAATAATATGGTGACATTACATCTATACGAATTGCATTATTTAGACGAATTGCTGGTGTAACCTGACAAATCAGGGGTGTGCAGATATGTGAAAATGTGTTATGTCTTTATCTTTATCTATACGAATTGCTGATGTAACCTGACAAATCAGGGGGTGTGCAGATATGTGAAAATGTGTTATGTCTTTAATGGAAAAATGAACAAAAGCATGATGTTGACATTTTTTGGGGGGAACCCTATTCATCAAAGAAGTGTTCTTTTATATATTAATAGATAGATTGCCCGGGTAAATTGCCAAATCAGAGGAGTGTGCAAATTTGTGAAAATGTGTTATGGCATTATTAAACAATACTTAAATATGAATTTGTGACAAAATGTTAGTTGAGTCCGTATATGAAAAGTAATGTTATCTTTAAGCACAATAACTTTTGAAACACATTCAATAGGTAGAATCTATTGTACACTACAAGAAATTCGGATTTTTATGGCGGAAATTAGTGGTGGATGGTAGTTTGCCAGGAATCCTCGACGGAAATCAGTGGCGGTTTTCGATTTGTCACTAATTGCTGGCAGAGTTTTTCCGACGCTAAATGGAGGCGGAGTTTAGTGACGGAAGAAGTTGCCACTAAATAGCGAAGGAAATATCCGCCACTAAATTCCGTCACTAATGTATACAATATTAATTTTGTACTCATCCATCAAAATTAATTCTAGACACACATCCTATCTACCCTTTTTTGTGTGCCAATTCAACTCCACTATTAATTTCAAACGGATTTAAGGAAATAGTTACTCTGTTATATCAAAATAAAAAATTAATTTTGAGAAAATGTTGAAATGAGTTCTTTCTACTATTACAAAATCATCACATAAATGTCATGTACTCGATAAAATGTCATATAAATACATCTACTTATAAAAGCAATCGGATGAGTCATAACGACATGTTGACAACCTCGTAATCCCGGTTAGTATATGCTACCTCCGTTCTCCTTTAATTGCAACATTGGGTTTTTTACACTATTCACATATTCTACTTTGACTATATTTTATTTATGGGAAAAGTGTCAAATAGGCCCCCTACTAATATGAAAAAGCCAATTAAGTCCCCGAACTAAAAAACACCCAAATAAACCCATGCACTATAAAAAATGAGGCACAACAGCCCTTTTAGCATGTAATTAGCCGGTTCCCGGTTCCATTAGTCCACGTGTCGCACACGTGTCGCCACGTGTTGCCATTTGTGGCCACCTGTCGGCTGTCGCCACGTGTAAAGGTTTACCGGGAACCTATATACCCGGTCGGGTATCCTATATACCCGGTCGGGTATCGGACCCTGCAGCTCCCAAAAGCCTATAAATACACCCCTTTCCTTCCTAATAAAATCACCAATTCGCATATACTCTTTAGCTCAGTTTAAATTAGTGTTTTCTTTATATTTTCTATCATGTTTAGTCTCCAAATGAGGAGCTAAACTCTTCCATCCTGGTTTTTCTACTTTGAAGCTTAATGAATTGTAAGTTGTGAGTTATTTTCTTTAATCTTCTTCCTTGAATATTAATTTTTCCCTTAATACTATCTCTATATTAATGTTGGGGAGTGTTGTTAAGATGACAATTAGTTAACATCTCGACATTAGTTATATTAGTATTTATTTTCTTCCTCTATATTAATGTTGGGGAGTGTTGCTAAGACGACAATTAGTTAACATCTTGACATTAGTTATAGTAGGATTTATTTTCTTTTATATTCTTCCTTGAATATTAATTAATTCCTATCCATCTTTCATATTAATATTTTGAGCATTACTTAAAGGATCAACTAGTTTTGTTTCATGGTTAATAATCTAAGGGGAATTAATTATATTGATTAAACCAATAAAACGCTTGTGTTGAGGTTTTCAATCTCAATCGTTTTTATCTTAAGTTTATTGCTATTATCGGGTTAGTATATGGCGCGTGTTCTATATTGACTCGGTAGTAAGTTTTATTAATGAACACGTCTCGTTATTAATAACTACGATAGCCTCGATGAATTGGATATACTCCTCGATTGAGTATTCGAGAGGAAGATAGTTAAAGATATAACCGGGATCTTCGTATAAGTCGTTCATCTTCGTATTTAATTAAATTAAATCACTCAATCCTAACTCCCCCCCTTTATTTACTAGTTTTATAAAAAGAGAATTATTCCTTTCTCTGTGGATACGAACCTTACTACGTTATACTACGTATAAGTGTTGCATTGTATTATTAGTTTGAGTGCACACCACGACAAAGTACACGTCACTGTTACACATCCGATCGTGAGCCCTAGGAATAGACTTAGAGTCAGTCACCCATACAAAGCAATCTGACTTGCTAGACACAAAACGGACAAGAAGAAACCTAAAACGATCAAAAGTGCAGTACTACCTTGTCTACCTATCAAAAATTTATTTAAACATTAAAATATGAAAACAATAGAGATTATTCGTGTGCGTTTGTTTTCTAACTTGACGGGGGATATTTCTGCAAAAAAAAAAACTTGACATGGGGTATGATAAAGTAGAAGATGTTAATTTGTGATTGATGACAGTTTAAACTAAGTAGTACTCCGTATTGTTTTGTATAAATAAAAAAATGAAACAATGAATAAAAGAATAAAAGAATTAACAATAAAGAGAAAAGAAACTGAAATTATTTGCCCAAAAATGAGTACATTTTTTTAAAAAAATTAATTGAAGGAGGTATGAACATTTTCACCTAGCTCATTCAGAGTAAGTTTTGGCCTCCCGCCATGTTTTCGGCCAAATTATTTGGGCAATCTTTTATCTCCCTCCATTTTCCCCCCAAAATTCAAAAATCTCCCCCCATTGAACCACAAAACCCATATTTTCGGCCCATTTTCTAACAAAGCATACCCTATTCCTTTCCTTATCTTAAACCTAGACTAGAACCACAATTCACTTCACCTCTTCGGCCTTAACCCGCATCTCTTCATCGGCGGAAAAGGAGTTTGTGCTGGCTTTACTCTTCCACAAAGGCCGTCCGGCCCATCCAGCAGCCTCAACCCGCGTTTCTCCAGCAACATTCGAAACCCTAACTCGCCGCACTCCATGGAAAAACTGCTCGCTGACCCAAGGTACTCAACCGGCCTTCGTCGTTATCCTTTGTAACGATAAGGTATTTAATTTTTAACAAAGCTGTATAACTTAATTTTTCCATAGAAATCTGTATAGGTAATAAAAAAGTGCCTGTGTAACTTGTTTTTCTCACTCACAGGTGAGAATAGATTGAAAGAACCATAAAGTCCTCTTTTTTATATCCCTATGAAAGCACTAAATCCTTAATCTTACCTGAAAACCTGGTAATCAGTAAAATGTGAAGTGGTCAAACTGGTTTGTGTCGGTTTTATGATTTGCTTTTACCATTTAATTGCTTTATGTACTAATAGTATTCTTCACTCAAGTCACTTGCTGATTGTGTAGGTGAGGACCAAGACAACAGAGTAAACCAGATTTTTTTATTGGTAGGTTATTATTTCTACAATAATTTTCCTCTAATTTTGCAGTAGTTGAACATAATGATACAAGTTATGAAGGCTCTAGTAGTTGAACATCATAATTTTCCCCTACAATAATTTTCCTCTATTTTCAATGCCTCTTCTTACCAGGTTATTGACGGAAAGACTACAAGTTAGTTCCATTGGAGGGCTATTCAGCTGGAGCATGATGGAATTTGTGAGTTTTACAAACAAAGGCTCTACTTTTCCTTTGCTTTTCTGATTTTCTAGATTGTCCAAGTAGTTGAACTAGTTAGAAAGGCTTTTTGGTAGTTAAACATCATGATGCAATTTACAAAGGCTGAGTGCGAAAACTATAATTAATGTTTGGTTTTCAAGCCTTTTTTAACTAATGTTTTCTTTTTGTGCGCAGGAGATTGAATAATGTTGTGGGGATGCCTTCCACAAGTATAGGCGACTACAAATCAAACAATTTTAAAGTTGGCATTGGGATACTTCTACTAAAAATGCATGAATTGTAAAGTTATCATACTTTGTAGAAATAGTATGATTTGTACTCCTAAATAGAATAGTTTTTACATTTTCAATATGATTGTTGTAGATGATGTATATATTAGATTTTTGTTTGTTATAATGGATCTTGAATTTGGTGTGTTATAAATTATTAGTCCTATAACATTTACTTGCAAACTCTTTAACATTGACATCTTAATTTAAACGTTTATTACTTTGTTCTATTATTTACATCCACTTTAAATATTTTATTATTTATAAATAAATTAAAACTTGAAATCATATTTAAAAAGTATAATTCAACAAACTATTTGTTTTTTTTTTTACTAAATTCACACATTTTAGTGACGACATTTAGTGGCGGAATATTTGTCAAGAAACATAGTGGCAGAAATATCTGCCACTAACGGCCTGTTTGGATTGAGTGTTAGCGGGTGTTAGTAATGGAAGTGTTAGTAAGTGTTAGTAACGGCCCAGAAAGGAAGGTAAGTGTAAGTGTTAAACATAACCTTACCTTGTTTGGGAGAGCTAAAAAATTGAAGTGTTAGTAATGGAAATGTTTTCACATAAATTGACAAAAATATCCTCAAATGTTAATAACTATAAGTCTATATATAACACGTAGTAATGCATTGTCCACGTAAATCCTCCAAAATTGCAATTGTTCTAACTCCAATCCATGAAATCAAATGGTAGTTGTTGTTCAACTTGAAAACTTTTCACGTCAAATGGTAAAAAAATAAAAAAGAAAGTGCCAAAAATAAATTTTATACAATATGCTAAAATTAAAATATTCCACATATGATATATGTACATATATCCTACGTAAAGTGCTAAAAACGTGGATGGACACTACACATTAAACTGACCCCGCAACTTCTATAATTTATTGGAAAAAGTATCAAATAGGCCCCCTATTAATACGGAAAAGTCAGTTAAGCCCCCGAACTCAAAAAACACTCAATTAAACCCACGAACTATCAAATCCTCATCTGGATCAACATCCATCTTGTAGTTGTGCAAAATAAAACATGCTAAAATAATCGCCTTTTGAGTTTCAACCCCATAGTGGGGGTGTTCACTTGCAATAATAGTCCAAACCATTTTTAGTACACCGAAGGCACGCTCAATCGCATTCCTTAACGCTGCATGTCGAAGATTGAATAGTTCCCGTGCGTTTCGTGGCGCGTTGCGGCGTGAGTACTCTTTCAAGTGATAACGTTGTCCTCGATATGGTGTTATAAGACAACGTTTCAACATGAATCCCGCATCAACAAGATAATATTTTCCTAAAACAATATAAATTGATCATATAAATTTTTTATATTTCAAAGTACTCAAAATACACTTACACAAAGTTATACTTTTTAATTAAATACCTTCCGGGACTTTTAGAGGATATTCTCTTGTTAATGCATCTTTGATTATTCTAGAGTCAGATGTCGTACCCTCCCATCCAGCTAACACATATGTGAATTTCAAATCAAATGAACATGCAGCCAAAACATTTACTGTAGGTTTATCTTTTCTACCACGATATCTAGGAGCTTCATTAGGAGACACTTTTACATGAATGTGTGTCCCATCAATAGCCCCAACACAATCCTGACATTGTAAATTAAATTGAGTAGTTTGATCTTGTAGTAGTGCTATATATGATAAATATTGTACAAATAAAATAAAAATCACCTTAAAAAAAGGATAGTATCGAGAGTTGTTGAATATTTCTTCAGGAACTTCAGATCCATTTGGTTGTATGAGAAATCTGTCTTCCACTTCTAATATAGCTCTCAAGACGTTATGAAAATGACGACTATTTGTTTCTTTAGACCGATAAAAAAAGAAACGTAACGACCGATTGGTCACACCATGTGCCAACACATATAGGGCTTTTGCTACCTGTTCTTCAACGCTAACTCGTATTGTGGGTCGAAGGCCGCCATATCTAACTAAGATATCACAAAGTCCCACGAATGCTTCTGCACTCAATCGTACAATACCAGGTCCTGAATCATGAGTTACAACCCTATCGAACAGTATAGTCCTTACCCTTTCTCCCTCCAATGACAGTACACGGTTCACGTTGTTACGTCTTCGCAATCCAACCCAATACATAACAATGCATATGACTTTCGCTATAGCTAAATGACGCATTCGAGTCAATTTATACAAATCTTTTACTTCGATCCTTCTACTGGTCATCCTTGATAAAAAATATAATCATAAAACACACATGGATTAAAAACATATCAATAAAATAGAAAATATGATATCATAAAAAAAATAGAAAATATGATATTACTCCGTATTTATTTATATATAAGTTATTTTATCCTACCTACTCCGTATATCACCACACTCTCTATGCAATTGGTAAAGCTCTGTACAAACCAAGGAACATTGAATAAAGCTCTCCACCCATTGAATACTTTTCTGAGCAATAATACTTTTCTAATATACTGATTTTACATAAAGCTTCGTACAAACCAAGGATCTTTATCTCATCAATATACATGTATATATACATGCAAAGTACACGTTCGTGTGTATATATGTAGACACACAAAACAGAAGAGGAACAAGAACATAAACCTGGAGAATATATATGTATACATATACACACATATATAGCAAGGATTGAGTAAATAAATCAAGAGAAGAAGAGCTGACTTTGTTGGAATAAAAAAAAGATGAAGAAGAATAGAGGAAAAGAGAACACATACCTGGAAAACGAAGAAGCTGGAAGACGAGTTGCAGCTCTGTGAGGCGAACCGACTCTTTATCTGCTGCGGAAGAAGAATGGGCAGAGAACGTTGGGTATAAAGTTGTGAATTTTATTTTTGAAATAATAAGGGCAAAAGTTGTCCAACACTTCATTACACTCCAAATTGGAGTGTTTAAAAAGTGGTAAATGTAGGGGTTAGGAAGGTTAAGATTAACACTCTCAAACACTTACTAACACCCCTAAAATAATTTAGTTTTTCTCCCAAACAAGTGTTAGACTGAACACTCCTTAACACTTCCATTACTAACACTCCTTAACACCCAATCCAAACAGGCTGTAAATTCCGCTTTTAATTTGTGGCGGATTCTCTATTCCGTCATAAAGTACTTTAATGTCAAGATTTCAGTGGCGGAAATTCCGCCACTAATAACCGCCACTAAGACGTTTTGTGACGGATTTGTTGACGGATTTTCCACCACTAAAATCCAGAATTCTTGTAGTGGTAGTTCTTAATTCAAAAATAAGTACAACTCCAGTGCGATGCTCAGTTGGTGAAATTTAAAGGACGAAGTTTTACTCAAATTTAAAGGTTTTGCTATGTCTGAGCATGAACACCTTATGTCCCATGAAAGTCATTCTGGTAATTGTTTTGCTAGTCATTCACCCGCGCAATGCACAAATGATTTTGGTAAAGAATTATTCCATTTTCAAATGTTTATATACTTCCTCCAAAGTTGAAACATTGTGATTTTTACACTATTCCTGTCTTTGACCAAATTTCTACTACTGTATACAATCACATTATTATACTTGCTCCGTTCTTTAATAGTTGCAACATTGAGACTTTTGCGCTATTCACACACCTTACTTTGATCACAATTTTCTACTAATATATAATCCAATTATTACGTATAACATATTATTAAATTTCTATTATACCAAAATATTAAATTTTATAATGTGTACTTATACGTAATTATATATGATTGCAGTCAAAATTATGTGTTGACAAACTTGAAAGTCAAACCGTTGCAATTAAAAAGAACGGAGGTGGTATATATGGAGTAAAATGTTATTAAATTTCTATTGATGTAAATTGTCAAAATATTACAGAGTAATTTTTAATAATACATAGAAGTACATAATTAGATATAACTACGGTCAAAGTTGTGCGATGGTAAACATAAAAGTCAAACGGTTACAACTATTAAAGAAAGAAGGATATTATATATTAATTGAAGGTAAAATATTTATAATGACTAAGTAATAGATTGATTTTACATTTATATGAATTGCTTTTTTAGACGAATTGCCTTTGTAAACAGAAAAATCAGGGGGTGCAAATATGTGAAAATGTGTCATGTCATTCTTAATAATACAAATCTATGTGAAAATGCTCAAAGTGGTCTTTCTACTATTGTAGAAGATAATAATAGGTATTTTTGCATACGGAGTATAACTTTTTAAAATAATTGCATAATTATAATTAAAATAATGATTGTTATATGAAAACGTGGTCTCTGAAATGTAGTGACTATAGTAATTACTTTAGTCATATAACCTATGTTCAATGTTTGCATCATGTGACAAAGATGGTTAAGGTTTAAATAATTAATAAAACATAAAAATCTAATTAGTCCACTATAATTACATACTAATAGAGCTCACAACTTAACTACGGCCCAATATGATGGAATTGAAAATTTTCGTGTGGAGATCTCCTTTTTTTTCGAAAATCACCAGTAAATGTCGGGTAACATTTTCCAATTTCATTAAAGGTAAATTTCAGAATATACAACAAACTAAGATTGGGGTCTAGTGCCCCAAAATGTAAAAATGAAAGCAACATGGTAATAAAAATAACAGGATGCCGGTCCAACCTATACTTGTGGCCCAAGAGGAAGCCTGAACCGAACCTAATCGTCCAAAAAACGAATCTCGGCCAACCCTACTTCGAGAGTCTTCTCTTAAGAGAGAGAGAGAGAGAGAGAGAGAGAGATACGAAGAAGTCCGTCGCTGCCGATTCCAGATCCAATTTCAGCATGCAACTCTGAAGAAGCCTACGCCGTGTTTGTCATTGAAGAAAGCTTCTTTTGCTCTGGAGGGGAGGAGGTCTTGTGTGAGGTTGGTCACTGTCGTGATGAGGAGGCTAGACTGGGCGATGAAGTGAGCGACCGCGTTTGTTTGTCGAGGTCGGTGGAGGAAAGAGATCTGATTGTTGACTCTCATCGTTCGAAGCCTGAGGATGTTCGTCTTAAGGTAACTTGGCACTTTGGTAACTCCTATCATTTGAATGCACACAACTTGGAAATTTTTGTAACCCATTATGATGATTTGGATGATTTTGTTGACTGAGGTATCCGTTGCTATGATTTCTGCGTGGAGGGGGTTATATGCTCGGAGAGGGAAGCCGAAAGCTTGAGATAGGTCACCTTCAGAGTTTCGCAGAATGGCTCCCCCATCCCCCTTTCTGTTTCTGTATGCTGCATCTGTGTTGAGTATGGGAATTGTTGGTAAGTCAGTTTTCCACTTTATTTGTTGTTTGAGAATTTCTTTGTGTTTGATGTAAGGCATAAGTCCTTCTGTGCGTAAATTTTGTGTCAAAGCTGTAGAACTTTTTGTTTGTGTTGCTGAAGCACCATTTCGAAACGTAGCTTTTGATTTCAGATATGATGTTTGTTCTTCAGAATGGTTTGTCTTCCCAAATGCATGAGTTATATGTTTTCCATTTGATTAGGAACGATCTTCCCGATTCGGTGGATCATTGACACTGTGTATGTATGTATGTGTCTGGGGTTTGAATTCATGTTGAGATATATGTTATGATTAGAATTACATATCATTGAATTCATGAATGAATCAAAGCTCATAATACTTCTTTATACTCTGTATTTCGTATTATGTTCAAGAGCTCTTCATTGGTGTTGGAATTTGCAGTGTCCATCACTGTTGATCTTGATGCATGAATTGCTTTGATTATCCATGTCTGCCCCAAGCTTCATTGATAGCTTTTTGTTGTAAATTCCATAGAATCCGCCTCATATCCCTCCAGATTTATCCCACAAATTATGGTCATTTACTTATTCAGATGATACTGACATTGTCTTGTGCTCTTCCAAATCTATATGATATTGCTTATATATCAATGTATGTATATGTATGTTGTGATGGTATTCTTCCATATTGCAGGCTCAAGAGCAAGGAACTGAAAAGGAAGAAGGATTTTGTTTTTATGTTGTGTTCATTTGGGAAAGATTTTCCTTGTATTTATGGGGAAGTGAATGAGGCTTCTCCATTACGCATAAAGGAAATACATTCAATCTCAAACAATGTGCTCACCACCTAAATCCACCAATAAGAATAAACCTAGATGAATAGGGATTTGATTTAAATAGATTTAAACCCTGTTGACCTCCACTTTAGACCAATAGAATTTGCTCATCACAAAGTGGCTGACTCGACAGAACTATTCACCTTTCATGTAAACCAATAAAACTGCTTTATCACAACAGTGACTTAGTCATGTAACCCAAATTTTTTGGCAAGTATTTATTTTTTATTTATATTGACAAAAAGCTAATAGTATAAACAATACTCACCTCTCATTTTAACCAATCCAGACAGTTTTATCAAAATGTTGGCCGAGTCAAGCAACCATTTAATGATAAAAGGCATGATGTTGACATAAATGGGAGGGAACACTATTCAAAAAAAAAACTGCTCCTTTAGATATTAATAGATACTCCGTAATATAATAGTAATATTAATACGGAATATTAACAATTATAGAGCCTGTTTGGTAGCACAAAAATCGGCTGTTTTAAAAATATATTTTATTAATAAAATAATGAAAAAATTATATGTAAAAATAGCTAAAATGGTCATCTACAGTAACTTCAGCCAATACAGCCAGAAAAGTAACTCTAACCTTATTTTTTGTGCTTATTACACAACTCAGCGCACGAAAGTAAAAGTTACGTGTTTGGTAAAAAAGTTGGCTGATAAGCCTGATAAGACGAAAAAAGATGTTTCCAAACGGCCTCATAATGTTTATGATTATGATGATAATTTCTTTAACAAGAAAAACAAAGTTTTAGCACTTTAATATCCTCCATACTTACTCAATTTCATGTACTTTTTTTTGGAAAATCTTTCTAACCTATTATAGTATCTATTATGTTAAGGCCAACATCCTTGAAGTGGGATGAGATTGGAACATGTGACATCCTTTTTGAAAGTGCCACAGTGATGACATCAGTCCACAAGATACCTGACTCAATTTCATGCACTTTGAAAACTGTATTTTTCACTTCTATTTTCAAACTTGGTCGAGCTATTTTGGTAAATAAATCAAACTTGTATGCGAAAAAGTGCAACATGCAAAAAAACATAATAGTGCATCACATTGGGGCAAACTACAAGTGATCGCAGTTCTCACGTTAAGACTGGTATCCATAACATATATATGTGTGTATAAAGGTAAAAATATAAGTAGTATATGGAAAGGAAACAAATATTAGTGTTTCATCTTCTTTTTAAACAATGTAAGAATGAAAAGGTCTAATTGATTTATACGTAGTGCGTTACTAGATAATACTATCGTATTAATTCTAGTTCTATTTTTCTTTTAAGAAGTTGACTATTCCTATTTAAAATTAGCAATATGAACTTATTTACTAGACCTAGAATGAGATCATGTCAATGACCAAAAACCGGCACTAATTAACTCTGTTGCATACTTGAAATAATTAAGACTATAATGGGATGATGATCTAAGTAGGACTAAAGTAATCAAAAAGTTCCAAAATAGGACTCATTGTTGATTTAGTCCCGAAATAGGAGTTTTTAATGTACCGGGCCTTGTTTAATTCCCATTATACCCTGTTTACAGCTAGCATCAACTTTATTAATGATTTGATTTTGTCAGACTTCCTTTCCATGTAATGGCACACCTCTTTCTCTTCCCTGTCTCTTTCTCGTCCCTCTCCATTCTATTTATTTCTCTCCTACTTTTCTCCTCCATCACTCATTCATGTTCAGCGCATAAGAAAGGTTTGGATTAGGACTGTTTCTCATCAACTATGGCTATCGACGGACAACGGTGTATACCGGCGGACAACGGCGTTTATTAAGGTAATTAAGTAAATCTCCTCCTCCTCCTCCTCCTCCTCCTCCTCCCCCTCTTCTTCCTCCCCCTCTCCCTCCCCCTCCCCCTCTCCCTCCCCCTCCCCCCTCCCCCTCCCCCTCCCCCTCCGCCTCCTCCTCCTCCTCCTCCTCCGCCTCCGCCTCCGCCTCCGCCTCCGCCTCCGCCTCCGCTTCCGCCTCCGCCTCCGCCTCCGCCTCTGCCTCCGCCTCCGCCTCCTCCTTTGATCTGAGGCCAGGCATCTTTTTCCTTTTTTACAAGTTGCCATAGACGTTGTTCACTTATGACCAACTTTTAAATTGATTTTTTGGGTTGCTTTATTTTTCCTTTCCAGATCCGAATTGAGCTTATCATTACTTTTTCTTAATTTCTTCTCATTTTTTCCTTTCATTTTTTCTTTCAGCTTTTGTGCTTTTAACTTTTCATCTTTCAATTTATCAATATTATCTTATTTTATCTTTTATAATAAGATATTATAGTTTTTCATTTGATCAGGTCAAATAAATTTTTGTAACTCTTCAAATTATTTTTCTAATTTAAATTTAAATTTTCATAACTGCTAGTTTTTTATGGTATTAAAATGAAAGTATTCTTCTTTACAAAAACAATATCATTAATGCCATATTTTTCTGTTTTTCTATGTGACAATATTATTTTTGACACTTAATTCCATATCTTTCTGTTTTTCTATGTGCAGTGACAATATTATTAATGCCATATTTTTTTTCTATTAATGCCATATTTTTCTGTTTTTCTATGACAATATTTTTCTACTAATGCCATTTTTCTGTTTTACTATGTGACAATATTATTTTTGACATTTAATGTCATTTTTATGACATTAACTCCTTCCACATGGCAAAAACATTACTAATAATGCCATGCTTTTTCATGTGTTACAAAGTTATTTTTACACATACTGCCATTTGTATGGCATTAAGTCCATATGATGGCTATTATTACTTTGCAAATCCAACATTTATAATGTCATAAAAGTGTCAAAATGATAATAAGATTCATATCCCTGTTTGGAGATAAACCCCATTAAAACTGGTATTCAAATGATCATATAATATGTTGAATCCTTTTTTCCAGTTTTAAGATCGGTGGTGGTGGCGCTAGAAGAGACGTAGTGCTGAACAAGGAGGCAGTGGCACTCTATGGCATCTGACGGCGGTGACTGGCGGCAGAGGCATCTAGCAATTGTGACGCCGGCAGAGAAGAGACGGTAGTACCGATGGAGATTGCGGCGACTGGCGGCGGTGGCTAGAGACTAGCGGTGGTCGGCAACTGGCGGTGGTGGACGCCGGCGACTGGTAGCAACAACTAGTGCAGGTCCTCAGCTTGTGGCTTGGGTGTGCGTGAGGGACCTACCCACCGTTGTGTAGAGCTTTCAGTTTATTGTCTATTTTGAATTTGTATTAAATTAATCAGATTAATCATTAAGGGTACTTTTGTCAACACATATTTTTACTCCTACAGAATTGAACGGATTGTTGAAGTCCTAGATTTGCACTTTTGTTATATTTTAGTCTTACTTACGGAATTAACTCTTAGAGAAAATCCCCACTTTAGGAGTAAAACATACTGAGTATGTATTAAATGTGCAAAAGTAGGGCTCCTATCTTCACGATTAGTTTGCCATACGGAAATTATTAGTAAGGGACAAAAATGCCCTTAATGAATACTCCAACTTATTTAGTGAGTATAAATATAAAATAGAATAATGAACTAATTAATGCATTACACAACAAGCACTGATGTATTTTTCCTTCCCCAACCACAAGGTGTCGCAGGCACACCACCCAGGGGGGCAGCACTTGCACCAGTAAACGCCACCAGCTGCCGCTAACCTCCGTTGGACGCTGGCACTAGATGTCGGGCATTGCCGTTGCCGGATGCCGCCAGTCTCCACCGGTCACCACCGTCGCCGGGCGCCATCAGTCTCCATAGTCACCGGACTCCGCTACCACCACCATCTCCGCCGCTGACTCCTTCCAGAATGACCACCGGCCATCTCTATTTTTGACACCGTTATCTCCACCCCTAGCCTCTTTTGGCTCCAGCATCTTAAATCTGGAAATTAAGAATGCTTTAGAATGACATCTCATCCCTTGAATCTCATAAGATGACATTCATATTAAAATAGAAGAAGTTTCATTGTCATTTTGACATTTAATGACATTATGATTATTATATCCGGAAGTGTCATATATTGCCATCATCATGGAGATAGTGCCATACAAATGGCAATAAGTGCGAAAATATTTTTTTATATTAAAAAAATATGACATTATGAATATGGTATTTGCCATCTTGATGAAGTTAATATTAAAAAAAGCATTGTGTATCGAATAATGTTTTTACATGAAAAAAACATGTCATCATTAGTATATTATTTACAAAAAAGTAATATTTGAATCTTAACACCATAAAAACACTTTAAAATGGCAATTATGGCAATTTCATATTCAAACCAGAAAATAATTTGTACAAAAATATTGATTGAAATTAAATGTAAAAACTTAATTATATTCTGTAATGTAAAATACAAATTATTTCAAAATAGCAATTAGAAAAAGAAAATGACTATTACTCAACCGAACTAACTCAAAAAAGAAATTAAAAGTCAATCTTTCAATTGAAAGAGGAAAAACGAAAAATCAATAAGAACTTAAAAACAGACGGTCTAGAAAGAAGAAAATTAAAGCTAAAAAAATCAATTGGTTTTAATCAAACACCAAGCCACCAACTTTCGTATGAAAACATAAAGCTCCATAAAGCTCCACCTTACTGCCGATTGAATTAATAGAAGAGAAAAGAAGAAGGGGTATTGAGAAGAAAAGGAGGAGGAGAGGAAGAAGAAGAATGAAGAGCAAGAGATTAAAACTTACCTGTGAGAATCGCCGATCAGCGTCGTCCGCCAGTGACCGGAGTTGGGGGAAAAAATCGCTATTGAAGTCTTTGTAATATGCATCGGAGATGGAGGAGTGAAAGAGAATTAGAAATCAGATCTGAAAATGGATGTGAGAGAGGAAGAGGAAGATGAAAAGTGAGAGGGGTGGGTGGAGGGTTACATACTAACGTGAGAAAAATCTGACATAGAAAAAGTAAGTTGGCAAGATAAAGGGCATGTTTACTTTGGACTTAATGAGCTGAATAAAATTATTGACTTAATCATCCAGTTATATACTTCTGTTTATTTAGGACTTAACTTAACACGTGACTTATTCGCTAAGTCAATTTACGACTTAATGGTTCAGCTTCATTTTAACAATGCTTGCCGTTCAGACTTGTCAGCCTCTACCGAATGCCCTCTTTAACCTTATCATTGCACACAACATCACTCTTGGCTACAAACCTGCGGAAATCCACGACCTGACCATCTTGCGAGCTTTCACAGTACCAACTAAGAAGAACATCAAAGCCTAACTTCATCTTGGTATTTTCTCTCATCTTACATCTTTTATTCTATTTTTCTTCCTTATTCTCGATCTACCTAGTTCATAATTCCTATAGATTGGTAAAATTTCACAAATTCAACTTAATTTAGAGATGTCATATTCTTCAACCTCATTTTATGTGGTCTTTTTTTATTGGAGTCTCTCATATATGATATTTTGATATAAGATTAATATGTTCTTTTTTTTTAAGGAAAGAAGGCTCTGCACTTTCTGCAGTTTATTAGGCAGCAACGCAATTGTTTGGTTTGTGTATTTGCTACATATTTTATATAGAACATGAAACATTGTATTCTTAGGTTCTGGTTTTATAATGTCTATGAAGTATTTGTAAAAATGCCTCACTAAAAAATGATCATGAGAAATTACTTTTGTAAAAATGCAATATTGATTTAGTAGTTCCTATACTAAGCTGTTTTATTTAAAGTAGCAACTCATCAACTGTTTTGTTGAATATAACTTCTTGTAGAAAGAAGATTATTTTGGGATTGGTATTCAACATTGTTGAATTACAAAAAAAAAAAAAGATTTTCCAGAAAGGTCTTCCAAAGTAATTCATCCTGAAAGAAAAAAAGAAGTATAAGGGGTACAAATATTATGGACAACCTGAAATCGTTAGTTTTCATTGTGCTGAAAATTGTTTTTTTCTTAATTTCTTATACTGAAGCATTACAATTGACTTCATATTTGTTAGCTTCTAAAAATGGTTTCTAATAATCTTTTGTACTCCGTATTTCATGTACTGGTTTAGAGGGATGGTGCAATTACTTTGAGGCCACATGCAAGTGTTCTAACAGGCTGTCTTTTTAAACCTTATTTTGATTTCATTTGGGATGTAGCGAGTATGTGTGCTGTCATAATCAAGTTCATTATGCTCTGGTTAGTTATGCTCCGCCTTTACTCTTGTATTTCGAAGGTCATCATTCATCAGTTCATCACTTGACATTTACAGATGGAGAGCTCTAGCTACAAAAGACCAATTTATTCATCTGAGTAGCTCATGTCAAGACTGTCTGCAGCTAGTAGAACAAATTGTAGTAGTTTATGTTGTGTAATTATTTCATAACACAATGTGAATTTTGTATTTTTGTTAGTTATGAATTACGATTAATGACATATGTTTGATGTTATCATAAATGTTAGTTTGCTGGTATTGAATTGTAATATAAAATGCAGCGATTAAAATAATGTAAATAATGATTTTTGGAAAGAGTCAAACAGGTTTTATGTACATGAAAACATTTTTTATGGGTTTGCTCAGTCCCATGTAAAAGAACCTACAATAATGGTTGATGTATACCTGTTTAAATTGTTGTTCTCACAAAGTGTTTGACTTTTTCTTATTAAGTAATGTGACATTTTATTTAAATAATTCATAGTACGTATATTATTATTCTAGGCATATGAAATTATTGTTCAGAACAAGAAAAGTAAACAGTCAATATACATTCAGATTTTGTCCTAGACAGGAGGGTTATTTGGTCATTTGATATGATTCAGACATCTCATTCAGCTAACTTAGTAAACAGTTTGTTATCTTAGTTTCACTTAATCCAGATAGACAACTTAATGCAGACAGACGTCTTAATCCACCCAGCACTTAATGGAAAAAAAGTAAACAGCCCCAAAGTAAATTAATTTATCAAAAGGGGGTAAAATTGGCAAAAGATACGGACGAAATAACTGATGGCTTCTATTTAGGGAATCAATCAATAAGGACTCCTATTTTGGAATTTTATCTATGTTTTACTCCCTTTTAGGGTAATTACTTAATAAACTAATTAAAGAGTTGTCATTCTTAACTAATTTCTAGTCAAACTGTTTGCCAAACTCCCAAACATTCGTATCTCATCTCATACACCAGCTCGTCTCTCAATAAAAAATAAAGCTTGAAATTTAGAATGATTTTATTGAGATTGAAATTTTTTCGTGTGGAATAGTTTGATCTTAACTGGTTTGGCAGCTGCCCCCAACAAACTTCTACTAGCTTCTTTTAATTTAGTAAGAAATATCTCCAACCCAATACAATTGCCCCCAGTTAAAAAATAAAAATGCCCCTATATACCTAGCTCAATTGGCAGGAAGATGGGGGTGTTGGGATGCATAGGGGTGATTTCCCCGTTCCCGTTCTACTACTGGCTCTGGACTCGTCCTCAAGCATGGGTGGATCTTTGCGGGGAACTGCGAGATCCATCTCACGCCATGGCCATGGTTTCTCACGCGCTCAAGCTCCTCCAGTTCCTCTCCCTTCTCTCCGTCTCCTCGCTTTCTTGGCCCCCGCCTCTCTTCTCGTTTGGTCAGTTCCTCAACTTCAGGGTATACCAATTGTTAGGAGAGTCAGGGACCTACTATGGTGTTCGGTTTGGGAAGAACATTCCGTGGGTGACACAGTTTCCATTTGGAGTCATAAGGGATCCACAGTACGTTGGTAGCATATTAAGCCTTATCGCTTGTTTGCCATGGGTCCCTTTCTCGTATATCCTCCTTTGGATCCTCGGCTATGTGTTTATGATTTATGCAGAGTCTAAGGAAGATCCATCAACTCGTGCTAAGCCATTGAACCAAAACGATGTAAGGAACTAGTTATGAGGCGTGGCCGCGTTTAAGGTGACCTAGCTCAATCATTCAATAAGCCCAAAAGCCCAAATAATCCAAATTTCCAATGCCCAAATTAACAATTCGTACTTCCCAGCTGCCAACACTCCCCAGCAGATAGCAAAGTAATTGACCAAATTGGCAAATCCCTAGCATTAGAAGAACAGAGTCTGCGGCTCGACTCACCAGCGTCGAGCGGAGTGGAGCCTAGAGTCGACGAGCGGTGTCGTTGCCTGATTTCCTAAGCTTGCTCAGTGGCGTCATGGAGGCTCAAGGCTGGACAGCAGACGATTAAGGCCTTTAGTGCAGACCAAAAGGGAGAAATAGCAGCTAGAACTCGAGAATGGCGTCCAGAAAATCGAAAGCTCCGGTTCCAAATTCCAAAAGTGCAGGTTTCTCTTTAAACTTATTGATTATTGAATATTAACTAATAACTATTTGACTAATATATGTAATTTGTATTTGGTATTATTGTATGCTTTATTTTTTGTTTTAACTTAATGAGTTAATGGTTAATGGGTAGATTAGCGTTCTGCCATTTTACCTTGATGTTGTAATCATGTAATGTTTTACTTGTTTAGTTGTTTAGACATGATAAATATTCATTAATAAAATTTATCCAGCTTTATTAAAAAGTTAGTCAAAATTAATAATCAGTATTAAAAATTAATAATCGTCAATCCTAATCCTAATTCCTAAATAGTATTAGGATTAAAGAATTAAGTTAACTAGTAAATTAACTACGCAAATTATATTTTTATAGCTAAAAGAAGGTGTAAGATAATAAGATATATAAAGACTACATTAGTTACCAAAAAAACTGATTTATTTTTTTTTATCAGCTTTTATGGGCAGATTTTTGAGTAAAACATCCTCCTCAACACCCTCCTCAACACCAGGAAGTTCAAGTGTAAATGTGTGTAATATTACTTCTCAATGTCATAATCCAATGTCTCAAGAAGTCAATTTGGATGACCTTCCTTCGGACCCCGCAAAAAGAAGAAAAAATTCTGAATATCATCCTAATCAAAGGGATGAAATTCGAAGAAAATATCTGATTAAAGGTCCTTGCCAACCACGTGGTCATGACTTCCCACAAAAGGAAATCGGGAATACTTTGAAACGGTATAATTCTAAATGGTTTGATAAATACCCTAGCTGGTTAGAGTATAGTATTCAAGATGACAAAACTTTTTGTTTATGTTGTTACTTGTTTAGAGATTATTTTGGAAATCGTGGTGGGAGTGATGCATTTGTAAGTGAAGGCTTTTTAAGTTGGAACAAAATTGAGAGATTAGGTTATCATGTGGGTGAAATAAGTAGTTTTCACAACATAGCAGTTAAAAGGTGTGATGCTTTGATGAACCAAGATCAATCAATTGCAGTTGCAATGGATAGAAAAAATGAAATTGTGAAAAATGAGTACCGTATTCACTTGAATGCTTCTATTGATGCTTCGAGATTTTAATTGCATCAAGGACTCCCTTATCGTGGTCATGATGAGTCTGAAGTAACTAACAATAGAGGGAATTTTTTGGAATTGATAAAGTATACCGCCACTCAGAATGAGGCGGTTAGTAAGGTTGTTTTAAAAAACGCTCTGGGGAATAATCAAGTTATTGCTCCAAGCATTTAAAAAACGCTCTGGGGAACACTTTTGAATTTGGTTGAATTGTTTCCATCTGTTGTTGAGGTCCTTGAATATGTCGAAATTGAAGGCATTGATAGTGTAAAAAGACGTCAAGCAAACGGTCTTTTAAAATACTTTCAATCCTTTAATTTGATTTCGTCTTCTATTTACAATTGATGTTGCTTGTTATGGGACTCACAAACTCTTTGTCAGTTGCTCTTCAAAGGAAAGATCAAGATATACTCAATGCTATGTCATTAGTAGAAACAACAAAGCGGCAATTGTTAAAAGTTAGAGTTGATGGGTGGGGTTCTCATTTGAGAAAGATCTCTTCATTCTGTGAGAAGTATGAAGTTTCAATGCTTGATATGGAAGCAAACTTTGTTAACCCCAAGCGGCCACGACAAAGAACTAATATTACCTATCAACATCATTATGAGTTTGAATGTTTTAATACTGTTATGGATTTGCAAATCAAAGAATTTGAGGATCGGTTTGATGAGGTAAATTCTGAATTGCTTACTTGCATGGCTTCTTTGAGTCCGATTGATTCTTTTCGTGAGTTGGACCCTTTGAAATTGATGAGGTTTGCTGAGTTTTATCCAGAGGATTTTAGTTGTGTTGAACGCAGGAGCCTTGAGCATGAGCTTGGTGTTTACATTGATAATCTCCTAGCGGATGAAAGGTTTCGTAACTTGAAAAGTCTTGGTGATCTTGCTCAAGTGATGGTGAACACAAGAAAACATCTTTCACACCCTCTCGTATATAGGCTTTTAAAGCTAATTTTGACTTTGCCAGTTGCCACTGCAACTATTGAGAGATGCTTTTCTGCTATGAAAATAGTGAAGACTAATTTGCGTAACAGAATTGGCGATCAGTTTCTCAGTGACTGTTTAGTTTGTTTTATTGAAAGAGATGTATTTGAAACAGTAACAAATGAAACTGTAATTATCTCTTTCAAAAAATGAAAACTCGAAGAGAGCAGTTGTGATTTACTTTATTTGTGCCTTTTGACATTGTAATATACTTTATTTCATTATAATGTTCTTTTGCTACAACTATTTGTTGTTCACATATATTTATCAAGTATTTTTACTTTATATTTTCTTTATGTTCTTCATCATACTCTTCCCCCAACACTTTCATTTCCTGGATCCGCCACTGGATAGATCGATTTCTATTTTATGTATACATAGTATGTTGCAACAGTAAAAGCTTGAGTGATTCTGATATTGATCAAGTTTGATTTGATCTAATTTATTTAATAAGTTTGTGATCTGGAACTGAAATAATTCAATTAAAACATGATTAGACTCTACAATTGGCAGTTTTGTGAGTGGCCAGCATGAACTACGTGTGCATTATTGCAGTGCAACTTTGGCGATAAATCGATAATAGTAAGATTTAATCTGTTTTGAAAATGCCGCTTTTATCAAATGTTTTGCATTGTTAAATTTATACTTCGTATATTTTGTAAATCCATTGTTCGATATGATGCATTTAGTTTAAACTTATTTTCACATTGAATCACCTTCTTATTTTGAATGTAAACTTATTTTGAATACTCCGAACGTGTAAAACTACAACTTGAAAAACAAAAAGTAAAGATTTTGAAGTTCTAAAACCTACGACGTACTAAGTACTCCTTCCGTTCTCTAATACTTGTCCCTCATTTCATTTTGGGATGTTCTCTATTAGGTGTCTCTTTTTGCATTTTTGGTAAGTTTTTTCAATAAATATACTCATTTACCCTCATTCTCTTTCCTACCTTTTCATTCTTTTTCCTACTTTTTCCTGTACACACAACTCACTACACCTTTTATCATATCCCTATTAATTTCTTCTTAAATCTTGTGTCAAAGCATATACTCCCATTTATTAGAAAACAGAGGGAGTATCATTTTCGTACTTGATTTGTGTTTGTGTATATACTCCTCAAATATTTATATCTTTATTACTTTCTAGTAATAAAAAACACGATTTTTTTTAGAAAATAGAGGGAGTAATTATCCAAACAAATTAAATATCGAGAAAGCTAAGAGCATCTCCAATGCTACAATGTGCACAGTGCACATGTGGCATGAGAGAGATAGACACAAAAATGCATTGATGACATTTCTCTCTCATTCTTTTCACGGTTTTATGTGTTTTTGGTAAGTTTTTCTCTGCAATGTCAAGCACAATGTCTACATCTAGACATTGTGCTTGACATTGTGAAGAAAAACTTACCAAAATATAACAAAATCCTTCAAATAAGGAGATAGATATTCTATCTATTATTTTTAATTGGCCATGTGGCATGCCACATATGCACCGTTCACGTTTTAGCATTGGAGATGCTCTAAGGAAGGTCACACGTACATATATTTGAGATAATTGTAACTGCCCAACGTGTGGGGTATTTGACCGGTCAATTCGTTATTGTACAGATCCAAGCTCCACAAGTTTGGTATGTAGCCAAACGCCTCAGGTATCGTACCACTCCGGTGATGGATCTAGGAGAAGATGGCGGGTGGCTGGGTGGCGGCGCTCGTGGATCGAGAGGACGGCGAATGTTGGCGTCAGTCTGAGCGGTGAGTGCGATGAGAAGACGTGGGCTGGGGGTGGCCGGACAAGCAAACGATTGATTGCACTGGTGGCCGCCGGTCGCGCTTCTGGACAGCGGCGGACTGTGGGTTGTGGAGCGGCGCCCCAGTACCAAGGTCGGGGGGACGACTGGCCAGCAAGCCACGTTGCGTTTGGGTCGGCAACTATGCTCCTAGGCCAGAGTTCTGTGGGAGGCGCGCGGCGGCGCTGGATGGTGGGCGGCGGTGCTGGACGGTGGGCAGCGACCTGCACGGTTGGCTGCAGTTGGACGGCGGCGGCAGCGGGGCGGCTGCGCGGCTGGGCATTGGAAGGTTGTAGCTAGGGTTGTAGAAAAGGAATAGGAGGTTAGGGTTTTATAGGTATAAGCTTAAGGGTTTTTTTGTCCATACAATTTTTTGTTATTTATTAATTACAAATTTTAAATAAATTTTTAATATTAGTTTGATACAAAAAACTAATTAGGTCATAGATTGGGAAACTCATTAAATTCTACTTAAACATCATTCATGCAGCCGTAATAGCACCAAAACGGATATGTATTAATTGATAATATTCACTTTCCTTTTATTTATGCATGCACATCTGCATATAAAGACAATTGGTTCTCCATGACTAAGAGCATCTCCAATACTCTTCTTTTAACCTTAAATTCTTTTGCCACATCATCAATTAAAAAAGTGTGATATATATATATATATATATATATATATATATATATATATATATATATATATATATATATATATATATATATATATATATATATATACTAGCATTGGCACGCGCGTTGCGCGAGGGTCAATGCCCAATGGCGAAAAATGGACTGTAAAATGAGTAAAAGTATCAACGAAAAGAGCAAAAAAACAATAGTTTAACATTGTCAAATCAGCGGAGCGCAATTGCAAAAGAGCAACAATAACGAAAAATCATTTTTCGTCCTAAAAAAGAGCTTAACATGATTGTTTCAAGCACGACACTGGGAAAGAAACCTCATAAGCAGGTGCATAATACATAATCTGAACAAGCGAACAATAGAGGATCAACTAAAAAGACAATGAATTAGTGAAACACACCTCACTCTGATAAAAGCCGCAATGAACTCAGTACACAACAATGTGGTTTCAAATCCTTTTGGTTATACCCTTAAAATGTTAGTAAAAGATCAAACATCATAGTTAAACGAAAATGATCCCATCTCGAAAATAACAGAATGTGTTGGATCTAGAAATCAAAACATCTTCCATAATGTGTAGATTTAGGCATAACAATAATAAAAATTGAGAATACCTTTAAGTGAAATCCTAGTTTATGATATTCAGAATACCTCTAAGCCAAACCCTAGCTTATCAAAAATGGTTTATAGGGACTGATTGACAAAATGAAATAGTATACAAGATGTTTATTAATCAATTACATTAACATAATACATTAACTATCACGCAGAAGTCTTTGCATTGGCTATTATAATTAATTTGACCATCCTGAAACAAAAACAAAAGCGAAAAAACAGAACACAAAAAAAAAGTTTAATTATACTTGGGTTGGCTTCATACGGAATTCAAACAGGTTCAATCTTAGATCCTTGCCACATTATTGAAATGATAACTGCATTGCAAAATTAAGTGAGTACAATACATCATGTTTATTTGAGGATTGTACCAGAGTGATTATTTTGTTATGTATTATTTCTCACAATTGAAATGATGTACATACCCCATTAGTATGTGCAGTTGTAATTCATGGATGGGAAAGGGGAATGGGGCAGGCCTAGGAGAAACTTAAGGGTCTCATATTGCTCACTACAGCAAAACAGGAAAACCAAATGGAATTTGTCTGAACCTTGCTCCTTTGTTTATGGTTGATCTAGAATGCTATTATAGTCTCTGGAGTTAGCGAGCAATGGTCAGACTACTACACGAATTTGTACTCTACTATTATGCTATACGAATTGGTACCAAATAGTGAATATTTTAAGTAGGGAATGAAATAGACTAAGAAAACCAGAAATTGAATCCATCAAAGATAACACAAATACCTTTTGTCACCCCATGTGTGATTGACTTAAAAGATTGGGAACGGCATCGGCAAGTGCGGCTTCGAGAATTCTGGCAATCACACACTGATTTTCCTACATATTCAGTCTATTGGAAACCACCAACAACAAGACCCTTTGATTTTATTTAGAGATGGCCACTTGTTCTTTCTGGTACTGGTTGCTTAAATGTAGGCATGGACAGTACCCTTCGACATCTAGCTATTTTAAGAACACTCTCTTCTGAAATGTTTCTGCCATCCATCCTTATTTCAACAATCTCGTGAACTTCTCTCTAGCAGTAACTCTAGCATATGGCACTTAAATTGGGAAAGCAAAGAGCGTAGATTGGAAACCATTTCTTTTCCTTAAATAAAAGATAACATTGATCTGAAAAACCTCTATTACAATATGAAAATAGTTCAAACAGAGAGAAATAGTTGTTAAGCAAATGAAGTTCTGGGGAAATGTACCCTTGGGTTCACCCATAGCAAGAGCCCTAACATGCTCACCTCTTTTGAGCACAATCAGCTCTGCATTTCATGCTAACAACATCCAATCCAAACAATAATTGTGGGCAGTGAATGCAAGCTGTTAATGTAAACTGTTAATTACACTTAATGCAAATTGTTGATTCAAAATCTAATGTGAAAAGTGAAATGAAACCGTATTCAAAAAAAAATTAATTATAAAAGGGCACATGCTCGAATATGATACTTACTTGCCGAAGCAGGTAATTGCTAGCTTCTTTTCGATGCAATTTGAGAACATATTTATTATACTTCTTGACATATAACTGCTATGATCTCAGACTCTTTTAGAACATAGATACTCAACCCCTGACTTGTTTACCTGCAAAAAAAATGGAAAAGGAGTCAGGGTTTTCTTATTGGATGAATTTCTTATATTTATAGTTGAAACCTGGAAGTAATTAACTATGGTCTCTGAAAATGCTAGGTAAAGGTAAAAACATATGTTAGAAAGTTACTCTAACAAAATGTTAGACAAAGCCTAGGATGGGTGTCTTATCTGTGACATTGCAAGAAGATCCTTTTCTGGGTTCCATTTGAGCTGGTCTTATCTGTGAACCAGGATTTGAGAAGAAAAAGAAGAATAAAAAGAAATAAAGGCTACAAAAAAGTAATTTAGTCGTGGACAAATAAGTAAATAATAGGAGGGACGGACGGACATATGACATACAAACGAAAGCAATAACAGAAGGTACACCTGGTTTGAATGATGTAGGCCAAACAATAAACACTGCATTAGTGTCACGCTGCATAAACCAAAAATCCCAAAAAACAGCCACACATGCACATAAAAAATATAGACAAAAGGCCTATTTACATTCACAACCACGGTGAAACAGAGCTAAGTTTCCATCTACAGGGTGTTCGCATACTATTAACACCCACAAGCAAAAATATTGGATGCCGCAGTGAGGAAAGGGTGCAAGCATATGCACAATACAGAAACAAGTTAAGCGACACCTGCTCTATTACTTCCTGCCTATTATACGTAACTACATGTGCCAAAAGGGGGATTGAGGGAAATGCAGGCATGCATCAGCTGCAAACAGTTTTTTCCTTTGAAGGCTGCATTGTCCACCTTATATCACAGCAAAAAAATTTTACACAGATCATCAAGTGTTGCTGGGCATGCATTGTTTGGGGGGCAGGCTCGCAAGTGTCTCCTCCGGAACACTGTCCTTTGCCAGGACCTGCTTGGACGATGAGGATGACTGTGTAGCAGTTAGCTCACCCAGGGACCCAAAGCTTAGTTTTCTTTTTGAAGGAGTTGACGGGGCAACTTCAGTGGGGAGCGGAACAGGGATATCAATTGGGGAGCCGGGGGTGGTTTTCTCGAAAGGAGCGACACAGACGATGGCGTATGGATTGCCGAGGAGACCCTCATCGTTGGGCCTGGACCGCTTCACCCCGGACACAACGGCAATGCTAAGCAGGTTTTCAGCTAAGGATTCCAGGTCGATGTCACTTGCAGGGTCCACCTTGACAAATTTCAACAGTTGCAGGACCTCGCTGGTGAAAAGTGTGACTGGTATAACGTTTGTTCCATCATCCAACGCAGCGTTGAGCCTAAACCTGCATTGTTCCTAATGTCAGCAAACAACTCTGAAGAAGTACAATGCATGTTGGAGGATAAATGTACCTTTTGACAGTTTTGCCGTTCTTCTGGCCGCAGAATAAACACTGGAAAACCACACCTTCTGTTCCGTGGACCTTGCGGTTGCAGTAGTCGCAACCAATGTAGGAGCCCTCTTCGGATGTATCTGACAAGCGGAACTTGCCAGACACCCATACAATGGGCGTCTGTGCAATGGGAGTAGGGAAGGTCAAGAATGAGCAGGCTGACTGAATAAATGAAAATTAGAATGGGTTTCTATTTTCAGCAGGGCATACCTCATTCAGGTCACCTTCCAAATCTGCAAGGGCAGTTAAAGGCTGGGAAAAAGGCTTGGCAATTACTGTAAGTGCGTCGTCATATGCTCTCGCTTGCAATAATTCATTTATTTTTTCTTTGTTTTCACCGACCCTGGCAGTATGAACAATAAAGTTGCAAAAGGACATTTCGACTGCAAGGTAAAGGGGCTACCGAACAAATGCATGGGCAAGTAAACGAACAACCTACCATTTCTTCAGCTGTAATGCCCGTTCTCCGTCAGGATTCAGTTCGATGTGGGAGTCAAAGCGAGTTGAAAGAGCCAGACCTGAGCGTTATAGTAAACCAATCATAAATATGAGTGCGCACAACATAAACAGGAAGGGCCATGGCAGCAGACAGTAAAGTTCACGGAGTTCACGGAGGTGATGTTTGTCTACCTTGGAAAAGGGTTATGGCAGCCCTGTTAATCAGCAGTAGAGGGAAATCACCAGCTTGCAAGTACTTCTCAATTTCACAACCATGACGGGTGATGAATTCCTCCCAGACAGTAAACGGTACTGGAATGCACCTATCAGAATAAAAAGCAAATATGAAATGAGTGCAGTGACAAGGTTATAACAACGAAGGCCAATTAAATGGACGGACTACTTACTGTGCATCAATGAGAACCACATCCCATGCTGGTTTCTGCACGCCATTGGAAAACACAAAGGTGCGCGGCAGTTTCTTGACAATTGCAGCCAAAACATCTGTAGTTTGGCATGGGGTAAGGATGCATCATCTAAACAAAAAGGCGTTATCGCAAATATACACACAAACAACAAAGGCTTACTGATACGTTCTTCGTGCAAATAAGCAGTGTACATCTCAGTAAAAGGGGTGGTATCTGCCTCAGCCAGCTGACGGAAGTCCCGACCTTCTTCTGCAGGAACATCTTGGATCAAAGTACGGCGTGTGAACGACCAAACATAAGGGTATTCTCTGTCAACACAGAAGCGCATGTCAGTGATCGCCTTCACATACGCATTTGAGACAAGATACGTCGAGTATAACGCAAGGCGTTGGTTTATCCCTTCAATATCACCCTGGAATGCAGTAGCCTGCACTCTGTTCCCCTGTTAACAGTAATCCAATAAATTAATCAGTCTGGGCATAGCAAAACTTAAAGACAGGAATACTTGGAATAAAAAAAAACAGAACGTACAGCAGCATCCATTAGTATCATCGGCATGAACTTCATGGGGGAAGCTTTTGCAGTGCGTACATTCTGCTTCTCCACGACTGTAACGCGGCAGGTCCATGGGCGGGTTTCTGGCATGATTGACACGATGGGCAGTTCAGCCGCCATATTGTAATGGGTCGCTGCGATATTTAGGCAGGCAGTTTAGTCAATCGCAGGTAAATAACGGCATAATCTGTGAGGATGAGATAAAACATACTACAAATAACTCAAAACCTAATTAATGAAAGGCATTATTTCTTCGAACACAATGTTTGGCGTCGTATGCGCCAAGGCTGGTTGGGGATCATCAGGACAAATAACAATTTTGATGGAACCTGCATTCCGAGCTCTTGACATTGCAACATAAAGCTGCCCATGAGAAAAAACAGGTTCTTTCAAATATATGCCAACGAAGTCGAGCGTTTGACCCTGTGACTTGTTAATTGTCATGGCAAAGCAAACTTTCACCGGAAACTGCGTGCGCTTAAATGGAACAGGGCATTTTTCATCTCGTGATACTTCTAGCGGGATTTTAGGAATGAACACATGTTTCCCTTTGTGGTCGCCCGTAGCGATGTAACAGCTCAGTATGTGATCCCCAAATGAATCGCAAATCAAACGGGTTCCATTGCATAAGCCATCACATGGATTCAGATTCCGAAGTAACATGATCGGGCTATTATGCTTTAAAGTCAATTTATGCGGGGGTAATCCAGTGGGGGACAAAGTGTGTAAATAATCTTCACAGTGTGCATTCTTTGAGTCAACAGGAACATCGTGGCTAAGGAAGGTATGTTCATCTCCAGGGAACTTACACATTAAGGATGCATTGATAAAATCCACTATGTCATTTTTGTCGTTAATATGGCGCGAGACATTAGAGAATAAGGGTCGGTTTGGAATAAGCATAGATCTGGGTATACAGCAGAAAACAGTAAGTCAAGTGAGACGGTTTCATTGACCCAAGGAATAACAAAGTTGGAAGGGACTCTTATCCGGCCAGAAGATACAGTGGGTTCAGTTGCATTGCCCATACGCAAAAGGTAGTCACAAAAGTCAGGGTCTTCATGGGCACGCATATTTTCGAAAAGGCGTAGGCGATGGACGTGTGGCCATATAGTCATTGATCTTAGAAGGCAAGCATCTACAAAGTCATGTCTAGTGCCTGAGCGGACAACAGGCAATGTCTGTCGAAAGTCTCCACCGAACACTATAACACGCCCTCCAAAAAGAGCATCAACGCCCAATATGTCTCGCATTGTGGTATCCAAACTCTCAACAATCAGCCGGTTCGCCATGGACACCTCATCCCACAAAATGAGGCGTGCCTCTCTAAGAAGGCGTGCTTCAGAAGATTGTTTGCCAATATTGCAAACATATTTTGATTCCCCATCAAGCGGAAGTTTGAATCGCGAGTGGGCAGTGCGTCCTCCAGGGAGTATCGATGCAGCAATACCTGAGCTCGCTGTTGCCAGTGCTATCCATTTGTTCACTCTGGTAGCAGCAAGTAAGCACCTGTACAGGAAGCTTTTCCCAGTCCCCCCAGGGCCATCAACAAAGAAGACGCCACCTTGACAAGTATGAACAGCCGCCATGATTGAATCAAATGCTGCTCGTTGGCAAGTGTTCAACGCTGAAATGCCATTTAGGTCCACATCACTGACAAGAATGTTAAGTTCTGCCAACACCTCACGCGTCCCCCTTTCAGTGGCATCTTCACGCAGCTCAATATCTACCAAATTAAAAGAGTCAATATCCTTGCCCATTCCAGTGAACAGATCACGCAATACCAACAGTGTAGTTTCCTCAGCAGCCGGGCTCGTTTGGAATCTAGCAAAGTCCTCACTCAAATGGATTTTGTATTCTTCCCAAAGCAAACGTGGGTTCGGTACGTCTGAAAAGCACATATGTGCTGCAAACAATTTGCGGAGGCTGCAAGGCAGTTGAAACAAGATTGCCTCATCAAGGGATGCCCGTATTACAAAATCACCGGACAACAGGCCCAGCGCTTCTGCTGCAGCTCGGTACGTTGGCATGGTATTGTTAGCAACACGTTTGAGATGCTCAAAGGACGTTGGGCATCTCACGTTTGCAAGCAAAAGCCGCAAATAATAGCGCTCCCCTTCTGTGGGATTCACAGACACAAGCCTGCCAATGACTTCATTTCTTTTGCGCTGAGTCCATTCCCTGCGTTGGGTATTCCAGACAAAGTAATGAGGGAATTCAACATAGAGAAGCTGCAAGGATTTCGCAACCTGGTTGTACATGTTCATGGAAAAAAACTGTGTGAGCATAGTTTTCTTTGAATCAGCGTCCTGCGTAATGTAGGTAATGCGTTGGTTGCCATAAAAGGTGAGATATTGAGAATTTTCCAAGTGGACTTGCATTTGAAGAACAGCAGGACGCATTTCTGAGATTGAGAAACCAAATATGCGCCACGCAGCCTCAGGCGCAGAAATCCATCGGGCTTTTTGGAAATCAGAAATTTCATCAATAACCTCATTTTCCCCTGCCTCTGATATTGCCATGCTGATCCTATCGTGGCCTTTGTACACATATTTGTATATGTATTTAACCGACCGCACACTTGCACAGGCCTCCACATTGATGTGGCAGTCATACTTGCGCAGCAAGTGGGCGTTATAGGGAACTACCCAGCGGTTGTCTAGCAAATGCTGCCTTACATGAACAGTGATCCCCGATTGACGACGCCTGTACGCAGGAAAGCAGTTATCATCAAACACGGTGTCAGGCGAATTACTGTGGGGGAATTTACTCCTGCATTCTGGGGGCCCTGAACCCCGTGACGGGACCATACAAGGACACTGCGGGTTCATCTCACCGCATGGTCCATGGATCATATGTTTTTTAACAAGGTCATACAGGCGAGGATCAATAGTTGGATCCGGTAATTCAGCAGTAATAAGTTGATCACATCGAAAAGAAGTTATTATTTTGCATTCTCTGGACAGTATAAGTAGGAAATGAGCATGCGAAAGACCCCTCTTCTGGAACTCGATGACATATGTGTACGCAACCACCTTGCCAAACAAAGATCTGGACACTATGTCTTTTTTAAATTCTTCAAGGCGGGCTCGGAACACCCGGGCGACAAGGTCAGGACGGTTTTGGGCTTCATCAACGAAGGACAGATGTTCCTTAATCTCAGGCCAATTCGGGTTGCAAGTGATGGTGATGAACAAATCTGGCTTGCCGTAATTCTGGACAAGCGCCATTGCATCCATGTAGCGAACCCGCATGTCACGTGGGCCGCCAATGAATGACCCTGGAAGGATTATACGGCGACCAACGTTAGTGGTGTTATCCAAACCTGCGCCTACGCTGTCAACTAACCCCTGGTACGTCTCACCGCGACATTCTCGCTGTTTACTACGATAATAATCAAGGCGCTGTGTTTCTATCTTAATATACAAGTCAACTATGTATTGTTGAAAGAGCCTACCAGAATGCATGACAAATGAGGTATCTCCATGGCGTATTTGCAATTTATATGCGTAATACTGTCGACAAGAAACAGAATGTCTCTTATTGCCCCCATTCAGCAATCGAGCTTCCTCCGCTATAAGCCTTTCATCTGTTGTAAAACGATTGGGTGCAACAGAGAGTGAGATTGCAGGGGCAGAACCTCCTTGCATCATGCCAGCAACACCTTTGGGAATCCCCTCATGCCACCCGACCTCTCCTCGTGGGAACAAAAGCGGATATTGCAGAGGGTCATAACAGCCGTAGTAGTAATGGATATTCTGAGACCTCCCACTGTGCGCATACACACGAATGTTTCTGTCAGCGGCCACGCCTTCATGCCCATCCTCGACCCAGACTGCAGCAACTTGAGATGCTGTGGGGCGGTTGTAAACACGCTGATCGAGACGAGGGTTCCCATTAAGCACAATTGAAAATTCGGTAGCCTGATCCACATCAGCCAGGGTTTTAAAGAATTGAGCATACGGGTTTGCGCACATCACTTCCATCAATGTCTGGACCACTTCAATGTCCAATCGATCCGTTGAATCCAACCTGTTCGCAAGCGCGTTGTCCGTATCATAGAAATATAGTTGAAGATTTCGAGGTGGACATCCATCGGGAAGTAAGTCATTTATGAAATGATATATTTGCCCTTGAACTCTAAATGTGTATATTCCCTGGTTTCGTCGACAGAGACTTTTGTCATAGTTGTAGATCCCGATGGATGTAAAGGCAAAAGTGTTGTTGTATGTTCGAACGCATGACTGAAAGTGTTTGGCTAAAGGGTCACGGGCTGTGAACAATCGGGCCAAAGCCGCTGGCATTTCTGTGGAGGATAGAACAACATCACCCTTGCTGCAGCACATACTTGCAGCCTCATACTGAAACCGCCGAGCACCGCACAACGCGCAATCAGGTACGGTTTGGAGCCGATACACGGTATTGCCAACCTGGGATGGGTTGCTGGAGCCCTCCGCAGAGGCGGGCACCGAAGATGTGACTACCAATGCAGAACAGTTCAGGAAGTCATCAAGTGAAGCCCAAAAAAGCACACACCGAGCGCGCAAACATTTTAAGAGTAAGGTAGCATTGTTTTTTTGAAAAACGAGATAGCCACGAAGGGGAAAAGAAGGCAGAGGACGGAGACAACAGCACAGCAAAGGCAGTAGTATGCAGAATACGCATTGTTTGTAGTTTTTTTTGGCAAATGATTGGATAATTAAATGAAAGTGTATGTAATGATGCCAGACCGTTTAGAGAGAGAATGATAAGGGAACAAACAATATCAAGGATCATAGGTAAACGCAGAATGGTGGATTTGTTTAGACAGTATCAAAGGGGAATTTGTGGAACACCAAGGGGAAAATTAGTTAGCCCGTATATCCAACAGCGCCAGTGTAGAGAAAGCATAAAGAAACTGTACGTACATGGGAGACAAACCTGGCAGAATTGTACGGGCACAGACCCGTTCACGAGAGACGGGGGTGCAAGCGCTGCTGACTCGACTGTCCGTAACCCGCTGGCTGTACGTTAGACGTCGGCGCTTAAGTCGACGTTCACGTTTTTCTTCTGCCGACATCTAGCGGTCTAGATAAGTAAAGCGCACCATAACCCAACAGTGTCACTAAAAAAGCGCAAAGTGCACACTATATAACCAGCAGTGAAGAAAACTACATCATCTTTACATTCCAGGGTGATGAGCACAAACGGTTTAAAATTCGGTGACAAGCAAGGCCTATGCAAACGGCCAGTAAACCAACGTCAATAACTAAACACAAAAAAGGTTATTGACACCAAACCAACATGAAAACTATTTAACTGACGTTCAGACAAAATGGCCAGGTGTGGGTCGTTCAAAAAAACTGGTAACAAAAGGAAAAAGAATTTCTTTTACAGCTCCAAAGGCATAATACTCTAATGACAACCCAAACTCATAAAACAAAATCTAGGAACATGAACACACCTACATACATCCCCATTAATAATGCACGCACCGTTAAACAAACGAAAACCCCATTTCTTTTTTCAAATTGAGTCTACTTTACAAATGCCCTACTTTGATTATTTCCCCTGCTTCTATTTTGTGGGTTTATGAGGTTTTATATGTCCTCGAACTTCCATTTTTCAAAATCAACAAACTTAACATATTTGTCTTATTCAATTTCTTTATGCAGATGTAATAGAGATCAACACTATTCAATTTGAGTTAACTTTAAGATATTATTGGCAAGTGATGAATATTTTTTTTCAAGAATCTTTCTGTGTGTATTTCTATTTATTGTTTATCTTTTTTCGTGAACTTCAACTGCTCTATCTTTAAAAAGGGAAGATACTAAATTTAAACTCATGCACCCTATATTATATTATAATATAATTTACTGGAAAAACTGGGCATTACCTTTTTTTGACAAAATGTTTTTAAAATTTATGCAAAGTAGCTTTACTTTAGGTTGTGGCTGGTTCAAGCTGTGAAGAAACTCGTTTAGGTAAAAGTAAAAAATCTGCATGCTTTCCTGCAAAGGACAAGTGAGGAGTTTCTGGTAATACTCTTGCTCTGTTGTAGCCATGGAGAATGACTACCACAGGTTCAGAGAAGGTTCAAAGTGTCTACCACAGGTTCAGAGAAGGTTCAAAGTGTCACTGGGAATCTATGAAACTCTTCTATCCGAAGGTATTCTATTTTTTTGGGTTTTAGATGCCAAAACCATACATAATTTCGTGAAAGAATTCCCATACTGCTGCAGGTTGCATTAGCTTCTACTAATGACAATCGTCAATATGTTTCTTAGCTTTCTGAACAGGTATGTCATATGATGTTGGGAGTTGATGTTACATCTATCTTTGTTCCTTTTTATAACAATTTGGTTTTGTCCTTGAGTACTTCATAATGCACTCATTGGAACTTTGTATATAGATTTAGAAGCAGTATATTTTCTCTTTCATGGAGCCTGTCACAGGGTAATACACATAATACTAAGGGTAAAAATCTTCCCTTTCTCATTTATCATGTAACTTTGGTTTTAGCTTTTCACATTCAATTCTTCAAATAGTTTGGGGGAGTTTTTGGTTGGAAGAAAAGATTATCTTGGAAAATGTTGTACATTACCACCACCACCAGCAGATAAGAAAAGGGTTGGACCACGAGGTAAGTTTTGAGATGTTTGAGACTTTGTCTAATTGATCTCTTATTGTCTTATTTGTTTCTTATTTGAATAATTGACAATGTTCTATTATATTTTCTAATTCATTGCTTTTTGGGGCGTCTAAAAAAATTTATAGCTTTGGGCAGGTTTGGTTTAATCTGTCACCCGATTTAGTAACATGAAGACACTCACATACATCCCCATTATTAATGCAAGCACTGTCAAACAAACGAACACCCCACATAAAACAATATTCAAACACCAACACAGCACAACTAAAAGACACAGGAACTTAAAAGTTATGCATAGGAACATCAGAGGCTTACAATTTCAGCAACTCCAAGGAATGCAGCAGGAACACCTAACACCAGGAAACAACAGTCAACCATAGTCAAAACCAGAAGGCAAACTTTCAAACCCAGTTTCTCAAATTAACACACAGACACAGCACCCAACACACAGCAGCACCCCAGGAGGAGCAGCTAACAAGGCCGCCACCCCGACCATGGTCACATGGTTCGCAGAAGATTCGAAACGGGAACGGGGAACGGGAACGCGGTTCGCTGGATCTAGCGTATCCGGTTCGAAGGGGGTACGTTCATCCCGGTACGCGTTAGGTACGGTGTACCACATGTTTAGTACGCTGTATATTATATTTTGGTACATATATAAAACTGAATTTCATAACTCATAACATTAATCAAAAACCTGTATATTATATTTTGACACATATTAAACTGAATTTCATATTTCATAACTCATAACATTAATAAAAAACCTGTATATTATATTTTGACACATATAAAACTGAATTTCATATTTGTAAATGGAGATCAAAAGGTGTAAAAGCATTTCGTATTTCATATTTGTAGTCAAACTGAATTTCATATTTGTAAACTCAATTCCAAAGGTCAGCTTTTAAAGTCCCCCGTTTTGAAAAAATGGAACCCTATAGTCATATAACCTATATTATGATTCATAATTATTCAGCATTTCGGCATATCGATGCAGAGCCTCCAAGGTGTGGTTGCGATCTTTGTGGTCGTATGTACTATCCCTTTGAATTCTAAAATCCACTGTACTGGGTATGACTATGACTATTTGAGGCAGCAACCTCCCTGAGTCCCCGACTTCCCAAAAAAATCCCAGAAAATAAGCGCTCCAACGCAGTACACACAACGATGGAACACAGAGGGAGAATAAATAAAAAAAAATAAACAGCAAAGACACTTACAGTCTCGCAAGAACAGGCCAAGATCTTGGCAAACAGCACCAGAGGAAAAGCGAGCGCAGACGATGAGATAAGGATCAAAATGAAATGATTTCACTCCATCTTGAACGCACAGAGATAAGTGGAGGAGGTTGGACCGTGTGACCGTGTCAGAGAGATATTTCTCGTGTCTCAATCAGCCCAACTTTAATCGATTTATCAGCTGGATTAGCCCAACTTTAATCGATTTATCAGCTGGAATATTTTCCCTGGCAAGCTGAGGTCGCGCTGGCCGAAAGAAGAGGGAAGCAGACGGAAGCCTCCCGTTAGTTGATCGCTGCGCAAAAAGAAGACGTCCGCGGGCCTGTAGCAACGGAAAAATGCCCAAGTTAACATCCTTTCACAATTTAAATATAAGTAGATATATATATATATATATATATATATATATATATATATATATATATAGATTTAGGATCACATACAAAGTCATCTTAATTTACAAAGTGCAAATTAATCCTAGCCATACATTTCAATGAGATTATTCGTGTATTAATGTGGAAGATCCTAAAATTTCTCTAAAGCTCCCTAATCACGTGGAGTTGAAAAAGATGGGGATTACTTCCCCCCACTAACGGCTGGTAGTTAATGGCCTAATGAATTGTTGCCATTGATTTTGTAATTTTGGATGGATGAGATGAATTTGTATTTTGTACCGGAAGCATGCTTTGTATGTGATCTTAACCCCATATATATATATATATATATATATATATAAAGAAAATGTTGTCCTAAATATTTATTACTCTTAATAGCTACCAAAAATGTTCTACAGAACGAAATGAGCATCAGAACTCCACCCCTCCTCCAATACACATCCATGAACATCAGCCTCCCCCTCTTGCCACTCCAAAATGCCCGCCTTGACCTCCTCTCATGATCTTCAACCACAGATAAAATCTAGAGGACAATAAGAGCACCTCTAAGATCGGGACAACAACAGAACGACATACATATAGTTTCTGAACACACTCATATTCAGACCTTGACTCCGGCAAACCCCTCTCGTCTATACTCTATAACCTCAATGTTTAGCCTAGGCATCTATTTTGCTAACAGCTTGCAAGCTCTGAAAGTGACAGGACAAGAAGACATCCAAAGGGATCACATTGTGTCCAGCTTTGCAGCATTAGCCGAGAGTGCCTTATCCTAAAAGGGGCAGACTCTAATCTAAAGCTTCCAAAAACTGTCACACCCGGATAACACACAGTGATCGTTCTTGCATTTATTTACTACGCATTACATGATTTGGTTTCAGATCTGATTTCTTCTTCCTGTTGTGCAACTCAACACATAGTTCATAACGTTTTTTTTTCCTGTCTTATCTCGGCATCATACTTTAGAACAAACATATTCATCCCCTAATTACTTTTTAGAGGAAGAGCTTTGTGGTTGAGATTTTGCCGGAGAGATGCTCTGTCATCCGTTTGAGAAGAAGATACGGGAGATGAGTTGCTGGGGATTGATAATCCTCCATCTTCGAACTAAAACAAATCCATGGACACCCAATCCTGACCATGGAATCCCCTGTATCGGCTCTCCTTCACCAATATAGGGAAGAGAAACCGTAATTCAAAGTGTGATATATATTTTATCTCCAATGCATTCTTTTATGAGCTCTTTTACTATGACATGGAAACGACACTTTCAAGCTCACTGTTGAATTTCCCAAAGAGCTTCTCACGCTGTGAAGCTTCCCGCTCACACACAACCCCGTGAAAAAAATCGAAAAAATAGTACGTTCGTAGTACATGACCTGCAGATTTATGCGCTTCGTGGTAGAAGAAGAATTGATCAAAATCAATTTGGACGAGTTATTATTAAATACCTTGTGAAGAATTCATCCAATAGTCCAATTACAGGTGGAAGATTGGCTGCGTAAGATTGAATGACGTATATAACTTTTGCGGAGGTTTAGTACTCGTATTTTAATTTATAATTTACTTCGTATAATACGAAGTATTAAATATGAAAACTATATAATATTTAATGTGTTAACATCGTGCATTGGAGACCTCTTATTATTTTCTTTTGATGTATAGCTTGTATGGATAAACATTGCTTTAATTAAATGACATTTGACAAAATTTACCTTCACTTGAAAGAAGAGCATTGGAGATGCTCTAGGTATGACATTATTTTCTTAAATGACATTTGACAAAACATGTCTACTAAGGATGTTTTCTTTTGGACTGAAATTTGTTGGTCTGGTCTGATCCGGTCTGATCAGGTCTGTTTAAGTCTGGTCTGGTATGGTCTGGTAAACGTCTGGTTTCTGTGTATTTTATAACTATCCAAGTCTGGTCTGGTCTGGTTTGGTTTGTTTAAGTCTGGTTTGGTCTGGTCTGTTTAAGTCTGGTCTGATCTGGTCTGGTCTGTTTAAGTCTGGTCTGGTCTGGGACTGAAAACCGTCCAAAAGAAAACATCCTAAATATTTTATTATGATATTAGAGTCGAAAACCTGATAGCCTAACGTGATGACGGTTGGAGACGAAGAGGGCAGCGGTGGTCAGACCCTGACCATTGACTGCATGTGACCATATAATATTATCAATTTTGCATGTAGAAATATTAATTCATTCCTACGCTCTTCAAACAATGTCTTTCCTGATTCAATGATGGCCTTAGGTGGACCTCTAGATTATGGTTATTATTATTAAGGACTTTTCGATAGACCTATTGAATTTTATATTAAAATCTGATTTATTGTAGTCCAATCTAGTTTATTTAAAAGTGATTTTGTCACACATTAACATTAGTCCAAGTGAAAATATCATAAGAAAGTCCCATGAGATAAGGGTTACCTAGTACCTACATATATCATATACGGAGTATGTCGGTTTGAACAAATAAAATATGATCCACCATCATATATATATATACTCTTTAAAGTATTAAACATAAACACTCATCTCAACATATGCTCAGAAAAGTACACTCAAACGACTTATTATCAAACATAAATTGATGAACTCTGAACACACATCCAGAGAACTGTTTTCACAAACATGAAAAAAACACTCCGAAATAAACTTATAGGATGAGCACATTCCCAGAAACGTTTGTCAAGAAACTTTCCAGCCAAAAATATGCACTCCAACTTTATTGATAATTCTTGAACACGGTGAAACAAGCCATCATCTAGCGAGCCCTGATTGAGACTGAACCCGGAAGAGACGTACATGCATCCACTAACTTAAGAAGCTAATTAACATCCCGGTTTTGGATTATTTGCAAAACTGAAACATGCAAGAAAAGAAAATCAGCCACTAAATATATAGTCCTCACAAGAATAAAAAATTAAAAAAAAACAAATTGTGAGTGTAATTTCTTATATTTTTCGTCTGTGACATTGAATTTTAATTACACAATTTGTTTTATTTATCCAAATTAGGGAGACATCAAATAATTCGCTGAAAGATCGAGTGTCAAGTGTTTATGAAACATGTGCACATTTAGAATATATATATATAGAGTGCTCTTCTCATCAGGCCGGCCTGACGGGATGCTCCGTCCGGCCGAGCCCATTTGGGCACCTTCCCGGTGGAATTTTTTGATGAAATTTTTTGAGCATGTTCCTCATCAAGTCTAGTTTGTCCATACCAAATTTCAGCTCCAAATTCGATCGGGAAGGTCGTCAAATGATTTTTGCAACTTAACTGGTCTGGAATATGTATTTTCCGGACCAGTTAACTTGCAAAAATCATTTGACGACCTTCCCGATCGAATTTTGAGCTGAAATTTGGTATGGACAAACTAGACTTGATGAGGAACATGCTCAAAAAATTTCATCAAAAAATTCCACCAGGAAGGTGCCCAAACGGGCTCGGCCGGACGGGGCAGCCCGTCAGGCCGGCCTGACATGAAGTTTCATCTATATATATATATATATATATATATATATATATATATATATATATATATATATATATATATATATATAGAATATATATATTGATCTCTTCCATTCATTTTTTCACATCAATGGCCAAGATTAGTTCTTATTTTTCACATATGAAGTACTTTTTATTTGAACCAAATTATGTCATCAAAAACTTATAAACACCAATCATAGTTAGGGCATTTTAGGAATGATAAAAATGTTGGTGTAACACTAATGCATAATATACTTGTACAATTTGTTTAAGTTGTTGCACCCTTCATCATTATAATATGTGTGCTCCCTACCTCCGTTAATTAAGTTCAAAACGTTAGAGCTTCCAGTTAGCATTTTATCCTTTCGTTTTTGTTTTTATTACTCCGTATTATTCTATATACTTGATTTCTTTTATTTCCATTTAAAGTTTTCATTTATTTTCAATTTTCTCTCTTGGTTACTTATTTGTACATAGAAGATAAATTTTCATCTTCTCTTTTCGGAATGAAATTAACGATACCCAACAAAATTTCCGCATGGATTGTCAGAATGATTATTTTGAAACTGCCCCTTTGTTATTAAGTTCTTGTGGCCGCAACGATTTGGTTACATCTGTTTGTTAGGAGTTGTTATATCATCATATTTTTGTTGCTTATTGTTTATTTTCGTTTCGTTCATATCAAATCAGATCAAATCAGATATTATTAGATCATATAAAAAAATTCGGATCAGATCACTTCAAATAGATTTAGATCATAAAGATATAGATAAGATCAAATCAAATCAGATGAAAAAAGTTCAAACATGATTCATTACTTTTATTGTTATTATTATCATTTCATTATTATTAGTTTTATTATTATTATTATTATTATTATTATTATTATTATTATTATTATTATTATTATTATTATCAATATGATTACTATTATTTCTTATTGTTGTTTTTATTTATATTATCATAAATGTAAAAGCGTAAGTTCTGGTTAATAATTTTTGAAAAAATAATAACATTATTAAACTATATTATTAAGATGAAAAATCAATTTTATGTAAATTTATATCTTCTCATATAAAAAAAATCAATTTTATGTAAATTTATATCTTCTCATATTTAAGTCCATTCGAAAATTAAAAGCATAAGTTCTTGTTATTATTATTTGAAATCATATTCTTATATTCTCATAGGGTATTTGGGAACGATCCTTAGCTGGCTCCGATTACGGGCAAAAAGAGGTCTCACTTTTTTTAATCATTTGTTATGGAAAAAATATACATAAAGTTTATGTGCAATTTCAAACAACTCAAATATACTAATCATTGACATTCCATTATGTTAACCTTATCAGAATAACTTTGGGCATCATCCCTTCGCGCATCGCGCGTTGTACCACTAGTATATATATATAGAGGAATGTTCAGGTCCGATTCGTCCGAACATTCCTGGTCTGAACACCGTCCGAACTTGCCCGTTTGGGGACCTTCCCGGTGGAATTTTTTGATGAAATTTTTTGAGCATGTTCCTCATCAAGTCTAGTTTGTCCATACCAAATTTCAGCTCAAAATTCGATCGAGAAGGCATTCAAATCATTTTGTGAAGTTTACTGCGGTTTTTATATGTATATTTTGATGCAGTCAACTTCAAAAAATTATTTGAATGCCTTCCCGATCGAATTTTGAGCTGAAATTTGGTATGGACAAACTAGACTTGATGAGGAACATGCTCAAAACATTTCATCAAAAAGTTCCACCGGGAAGGGCCCCAAACGGGCAAGTTCGGACGGTGTTCGGACCAGGCCAGAATGTTCGGACCTGAACATTCCTCTCTCTCTCTCTCTCTCTCTCTCTCTCTCTCTCTCTATATATATATATATATATATATATATATATATATATATATATATATATATTACGATAGTATGTACACACTTCAAATATTACGAGAAAACATACCTTTGATCACCAAACTTTGCGAACAATTCGACGACTTCGGGCGGCCGTAGTGATGTATCTATACAGTTTCCAGAAACGTCTCTGTGTCAATCATGAATGTGAGGTTATCAGTATAACCACAAATGGTGTAAGAATGATACCACTCTAAATTTGACTTCATCTTGGGACAATTGTAGTATTATATTTTAATAACAAAAAATAAAAATCATGAGTTCTTAGCTAATTTTGGATGCTAACTCAGATAGTTAAATTAGATACAAAAGATAACTAGAATTTTTATATGGAATCAGAAACAATGGCAAAATGATACACCTGTAGTTAATTTATACGTAGTACATAGCACGTTACTCGATAATATTAGTCCTAGTTCTATTATTCTCTTAAGAAGTTGATTGTTTGTATTTAAAAATGTGCATATGAACTTAGTTACCGGACTTAGAATCAGATGATGTACCTGATCCGAAACTGGCACTAAATAAACCTATTGCGTACTTAAAATAACTAGACTATAACCGGACTACAATTGACTCAAGTCTATCCTCCTGAAAAATCTTCCAAGTCTGCAACTACTAGTAAGTAGTAACATTATAGAAGGGAAAGTATGTGTAACATGAGATTGATGTATTGATTGGGCATACATTTCACATAATTACATGTAAGACTATGACCTAATTTAATTGTGACAACCGACCGCAAAAATGAATGCGTTTTTTATGAATTGGAATAAGGTAGATTCTATGGTACCCATTGTTGGAATTTCACTCCTAGTTGCAAGGTAATGGCTCCTAGTTTAGAATTAATTGATGTTTTTTTAATCATTATTTTTCTGTTGCACCCAAGCCTGTTTGCGTGGGACTGCTGGGCAGATTTTATCTCTTCCAAACTTGATTATTTACAAAACTTATCTGATTTTGAATAAGTCCCAATAGTTATCTATTCCAATTCCCACTTCCTTATTTTTAGGCTTTCTTCTCTCTGAGTTTAGTAAAGCACGATTGAGTTTTCTGGCTATAAAAGGAAGACATCTTGATGAATTCATACACAGAAAAAAGGATCCCTATCCTTGCTTTCTAAAATATTCTTTGATCTTAACAAAAGTTTCCAGGCAATTGTAGTGTGTGAGTTCCAAGTCTTTTCAGACGAGTGCACGTCTGCGAAGGCTGGTTGCGTTAACCTTGGGGAGCGAACCGCAACAGTCGATTGCACCCCGGTCGTGCCGGATTTCGCTTTCAAGGCAGTGGCTCTTCTTACCACGGCGCAATTTCTTATAATCTTCCGATAAGTATTTTCTGTTCAGTTTACTTTCAGTCATTCATTTTTCTTACAATTTGAAAGCGAAAGGCATATTACTGCTAGTAAACTGAAAAATGGCATTTCCTCAATCAAAAATTGTTTTTGATATGTCTAAGATGGATCAACTTGATGGTACTAACTATAAAAGGTGGACTCAGAAGCTTTTAATCTTTTTTGAGCAATTGGAGGTCGATTATGTTTTGTTCTGTGAACCCCCTGTGGAGACTCCAAGAAGCCCAAAAACCCCTGCATCTGGCGTGGTTACACCTGCAGGTGATCTGTCTGGAAAGAGTGAATCTGCTGAGAACAAGCTGATGTTTGAAAAGGACAATCGAACGGTCAGGGGGCATATTCTTCACCACATGACCAACTCGTTGTTTGATCTTTTCATTGGTTACAAATCTGCTAAGGAGATCTGGGACATGCTGGAGAAGAGGTATGGTGGTGATGATGCTGGAAAGAAGAAGTACATAGTGGGAAACTGGCTTGATTTTCAGCTTGATGATCATAAACCAATTATGGAGCAAGTCCACAAATACGAGAATCTGGTGGCTGACATCTTGAGCGAAGGATTGAAAATGTGTGAAGTGCTGCAAGCCAATGTACTGCTAGAAAAATTTCCCAAGTCCTGGAGCGACTATCGTGCAAAACTTAAACACAAGAAGAAGGATATGTCTCTCCAGGAGCTTATCAGCCACATACGGACTGAAGAGGCTAATCGTCTCAAAGATAAGGCTTCTACTTTATCTAGTATTTCTGTTAAAGCTAATCTTGTTGAACCTTCTGGTGCTCAAAAGAACAGGTACAAGCATAACAACAAGAAGGAATCACATCAGAAAAGGTTTCCCACAAATAAGGGAGTTGGGCAGATTCACAAAGCCAAGGCTTTGTGCTATGTTTGCGATAAACCTGGTCATAAGGCGTACAAATGCAAAAATCGAAAAGGCCCACAGAACGGGAATAAAAAACATGCTGATACGCCCACTCCTCAATTCAACCTTGCTGAAAACGATGACATTATCGCTGCGGTGGTTGTTGAGGCAAATCTGGTGGAGGATAAAGTCACCTGGATACTAGATATTGGAGCTTCCCGACACTTCTGTACAAACAAGGAGCTGTTTCACCAATTCGAAGATGCTGAAGATGGAGAGCATGTCTACATGGGAAACTCCGCAACTGCTGGAGTTTTGGGTAAAGGGAAAGTTCTACTTAAACTTACCTCTGGAAAAACCTTAGCATTGAGTGATGTCCTGTATGTCCCCTCCCTTCGTAGAAATCTGATTTCTGGTGCTTTGTTAAATCGGGTGGGTTTAAAAATTGTGCTTGAGTCTAATAAGGTTGTAATCACCAAAAATGGGGATTTTGTGGGAAAGGGGTACCTAGCTGATGGTCTCTTTGTTCTTAGCACGGTTTCAGATAATGCAAAATCATCACCCTCTTTTGCTTACATGGCTGAATCTGTGAATGTGTGGCATGGTAGGCTTGGTCATGTTAACTTTGGGTCATTGAAAAAACTCAGAAACATGCACCTGATAAATGTGAATAATACAACCGAGCACTCTAAATGTCAAATATGTGTTGAGGCCAAACATGCTAGAAAACCTTTTAAAGAAATCACAACTAGACAAACAGAGTTGTTGGAATTAATCCACTCTGACCTGGCAGACTTTAAGAACACAGAAAGTAGAGGAGGCAAAAGATACTATATGACTTTCATTGATGACTTTTCGAGATATGCCAAAGTTTATCTTTTAAGGTCTAAAGATGAGGCTGGAGAAATGTTTATGAAATATAAAGCAGAGGTTGAGAATCAGTTAGATAGAAAAATCAAAAGACTTTGCTCTGACAGGGGAGGTGAATATAACATTAATTTCCTTAAAGAATTTTGTGAAAAACATGGTATAATACATGAGAGTAGTGCCCCTTATACCCCCCAACAGAATGGTATAGCCGAGAGGAAAAATCGTACTCTAAAGGATATGATGAATTCTATGTTATTAAGTGCTGGTTTATCTGATAATTTATGGGGTGAAGCTGTACTTTCTGCTTGTTATATTCTGAATAAAGTACCTCATAAAAGGATTGAAAAAACCCCCTATGAATTGTGGAAAGGGTATTCCCCTAATCTTAATTACTTAAGAGTGTGGGGGTGTCTTGCTAAGGTTGGCTTCCCTGATTTTAAAAGAACAAACATTGGGCCTAAAACTTTTGATTGTGTGTTTATTGGTTATGCTCAAGGTAGTGCTGCATATAGGTTTATGTCGTTAAATGATAGAACTATATGTGAATCTCGTGATGCTGAATTTTTTGAGCATATCTTTCCATTGAAGAAGCATGTTGATAGAAATGATTGTGATTCATCTGTTGTGAATAATCTGCATAATATTCATGCTAGATCTGTGCCTGTGCTACCTGTGTGTTCCCTGGATACACCAAAACATGTGACTGGGACTAGGAAAGGTAAAAGAAAAAGGAGAGAAACTAGTTTTGGACCGGATTTCTTAACTACCTTCCTGGTTGAACACTCTGATCAAATTGATGAGAGTTTTGTTTCGGTTTTCCTTTTAGAACAAGACCCTAAAACGTACAGTGAGGCAGTAACTTCCATAGATGCTAGCTTTTGGAAAGAAGCCATTAGAAGTGAACTTGACTCAATTATGTGCAATCATACATGGGATCTAGTTGATTTGCCTGAGGGATGTAAACCTATAAACTGTAAGTGGATATTTAAGAGGAAACTGAGACCTAACGGAACTATTGAAAAGTTCAAAGCTAGGTTAGTTGTAGTTGGTTACACCCAAAAGAAAGGCATTGATTATTTCGACACTTATTCTCCTGTAACTAAAATTGCAACCATCAGATCTCTTGTCGCCCTAGCAGCTATTAATGACCTTGTTGTACATCAACTGGATGTTAAAACAACTTTTCTGAATGGTGACTTAGAAGAAGAAATATATATGAGACAACCCGAGGGTCATGTAGTGCCTGGACAGGAGAATAAAGTGTGTAAACTGAAGAGGTCCCTATATGGATTAAAACAAGCACCCAAGCAGTGGTATGAAAAATTTAATAATACTGTGGTAGGGAATGGGTTTACAGTGAATGCATCTGATTCATGTGTTTATTCAAAAATGTTTGGACCACATTGTGTGATAATTTGTCTTTACGTTGATGATATGCTTATATTTGGTACGAACGAGGATGTAGTAACTAAAACCAAACATTTCTTGTCCTCTCATTTTGAAATGAAAGACCTGGGAAACGTTGATTTAATTCTTGGTGTTAAGTTAACCAGGACTGAGAATGGCTTTTCTATGTGTCAGTCTCATTATATCGAGAAGTTGCTGGAAAAATTTAACTATTTTGATGTAACACCTGTGAGAACTCCCTATGATCCTAGCACTTCATTGAAAAAGAATGAAGGTTCTAGTATCTCACAAGAAGAATATGCTAAAATATTAGGAAGTGTTATGTTTCTCATGAACTACACTAGACCTGACATAGCATATGCAGTTAGTAGACTCAGTCGTTATACTCATAATCCAAGCTATGAACACTGGAATGCTCTTCATAGATTACTCAAGTACTTGAAAGGTACAATGAATTGGTGTTTGCACTTTAATAAATTTCCTCCTGTTTTGGAAGGTTTTTGTGATGCAAATTGGGTTACTGACAATGATGAAGTTAGCTCCACTAGTGGCTATGTCTTTACTCTTGGTGCAGGGGCTGTCTCATGGAAGTCTGCTAAACAAACATGTATAGCATGTTCTACCATGGAGGCTGAATTCATTGCCCTGGAGTTAGCAGGCCAAGAGGCAGAATGGTTGTGGAATCTGTTAGCCGACATTCCACTGTGGGGAAATAAGTGTGTTCCTGTTCCACTACACTGTGACTCACAAGCTGCCATCAGTGTTGCGATGAGCAGTGTCTACAATGGGAAAAGAAGACATATTCGCATCAGACATGCTTCTCTTAAGCTACTAATTAAAAACAGCGTCATTTCCTTGGATTATGTGAAATCGGAAAGGAATTTGGCAGATCCTCTCACTAAAGGACTTGCTAGGAAGCTTGTTCTTGAATCATCAAAGGGGATGGGGCTGATGTTCATGGACTGAAGCTATGCAGTGGATACTTTTGTGATGAAATAAAGCTACATAGTCCTTCCTTGCACTCCTATTTGTTTGATGGCGTGTGATAGTATTTGTGTGGAAGGTGAGATTTAAAACTATTTTATTATTTAATAATTATGTGGATTCTTGAACGGTCCTAACGAGAAGGTCGTACTAGATTCACTACCTGCTTTGGATTCATAGCCCGTTTAGGGTGGTCCTTGTGAGACGGACTTGATGAATACCATATTGTGGAGGCTAGACTTGTTGGTCCTTAATGGTTTCATATCCCATTCTTGGGAGGTCTATGTTGAGATAGACTTGATGAACCACCTACGTGAGTGTGAAGGTGGGCCGCCTTCTATGAAAGACATGGGCAGTCTTTTTAGAGCTCTCACTAGACCCGAGGTTTGACGTATGGCCATATAATAGGCGATTTGTGAGAATATCGCGGAACTTATAGACAATAAGGGTATGATATGTGCAGTGGGGGTCTGACACCAGTCTGATCAGTTCAAGAGTCATTCACTGCTCAAACTGTGTGATTACTTCATTGCGCTACGTGTCAATTCAATCGAAAGATATTGGCGCTTAAGTATACAACCCTTCCTTTGCCTGGAACATTGTTCTTAACTAGTAAGCCATTAATGGGGGATTGTTGGAATTTCACTCCCAGTTGCAAGGTAATGGCTCCTAGTTTAGAATTAATTGATGTTTTTTTAATCATTATTTTTCTGTTGCACCCAAGCCTATTTGCGTGGGACTGCTGGGCAGATTTTATCTCTTCCAAACTTGATTATTTACAAAACTTATCTGATTTTGAACAAGTCCCAGCAATTATCTATTCCAATTCCCACTTCCTTATTTTTAGGCTTTCTTCTCTCTGAGTTTAGTAAAGCACGATTGAGTTTTCTGGCTATAAAAGGAAGACATCTTGATGAATTCATACACAGAAAAAAGGATCCCTATCCTTGCTTTCTAAAATATTCTTTGATCTTAACAAAAGTTTCCAGGCAATTGTAGTGTGTGAGTTCCAAGTCTTTTCAGACGAGTGCACGTCTGCGAAGGCTGGTTGCGTTAACCTTGGGGAGCGAACCGCAACAGTCGATTGCACCCCGGTCGTGCCGGATTTCACTTTCAAGGCAGTGACTCTTCTTACCACGGCGCAATTTCTTATAATCTTCCGATAAGTATTTTCTGTTCAGTTTACTTTCAGTCATTCATTTTTCTTACACCCATAAGGTACCATACCTTTGTCCACATGGACCAATAGAAATGATGCAGTTGAATTAATTAAATCTAAATGAAAAGGAATAGAATAATTTGGACCAATCAAATGCATGGTAGGCACGGTACCCCTATCTTTAAAAGGGTACCGGAGTTGTCACCTTGGAATAATGGAAACGTCGAAATGAGTACATAGTACATACTAACAATAAGAATTCATGATGTCACTTACAAGACTCGGAGTGTGGGTATTGTGATAAAAGTCCCGGGAACAATGCCGCTGAATTTATTGTTTTGGAGCATCCTGCGAATACCACCAAAATAAACAAATTAAAGAGCTACTACCTCCATCTGATTTATATTGGGACGGACGGAAGAGGGTGACACGATTATTAAGAAAAGTGGGTTTGTGTGGTTGATATTAATTGATAAAGTAAGAATAAAGTAAGAATGATTTAGAGCCACGCAAACTTTGCCAAATATGGTATGTGACAATTTAAGTGGGACTTCCCGAAAAGGTAAAACGGGACAATATAAATGAGATGGAGGGAGTAGCTAGTTGTCTTTAACTACTAGAACCTAAGGCCATTTGGAGTGGTATAGTATTAGGAGTCCAAAATGTTAAAGATGGAACTTTTGGACTCCTAATTTCATGTAGTGGTAGGCTAAATAGGGTATTAAAAATGGAAGAGGGGATGCCTGTTAGAAATAAAGGGTGAGTTAGTAGGAGTGGAAAAAAGAAAAAGAAAAGAAATAGGGTAGATTTAATTCTTGGTGTTAAGTTAACTACAATATTTCAAAGGATGTGGAACTTACTCGTTCCTTTCCTAAACTGAAATGCATGTATTAAGTGCAAATGTCAGTTACAAAAGATGACAAAAGAAAGTTACAAGATTGCCCTTGGTTAATGATTCGATCATCTCAGCACAATTTGTTATTTGGATGGTATAGATTTGTTCTCACTTCTCACATTAAGGCTTGTTCTCATTTGAACCAATATATATATATATATATATATATATATATATATATATATATATATATATATATATATATATATATATCGGGGAAGGTTCAGGTGAGAATGGTGTCCCAGGAGAGAAATGAGAATAAAATCTAACCATCAAATACATAACATCAATGGTCAAGATTACGCATAAATGAGTGATGGTAATTTGTAATTAAATCGAACTTGTATGGCAATTCTAATCATATTACTAACCGTATTAATGGTGAGGACAAGTTAGTAAATTACTAATTAAAATAAAAGAAGTCGTGCCCACTAAATATAATAGTCATTAAATGCTTTCTTTTTCTCAATTCCATTCTACGTACGGGAAGTTCGGAAACTACCACCCTAAAACTTTGGCCCATTAAATTACTTTCCATTAAAAAAACTCTTTAATTTATGTTTAAATAGTGCTACGATGATAAATTAGCTTAATTAGTTTACTAAAGGTTTGATAAATGCACTTTAGGTATTTAGTTGGTGCAAAATTATTTATATAGCTTTGCATTTCATTTATCATTTACTTCTTTCTTATTTACACTTTCTATATCATTAATCATGTGCACTTTATCCTTGAATTTGTGCACATGTATACAAATGAATTTGTGCATTTTGAATATGTGTAAATGTGCACTATAACACCGGAGTTACATTAGCACTCTTTTACAAAATGAATGCACTTTTCTCATGTGCATTATAAATACGAACAAAAGTGCACTATTATATCACACTTTTCTAAAATAAAGTGCATTATTTTCACTTAGTTAGTGCATTATTCTTTTCGACACGATGCAATAGAAATTGTCATTAAAAACTTACCCATCATAATATTTATAATGCAAATAAAAATGGGTGAATGAAAAATTGTCCAAAAAACAGCAGATAAAAGAAAAACTAATGTTCCGTTATTAATTTTACTCCCATAAATAAAAATGTATCGTTAAATTATTTTTATTTAAATTATTATGCCTATGAATAAAATATAAATTATGAAATAATAAATTAATACTCTAGATAATAGAAATTGCTAGGAGTATACGTAGTATTAATATAATATACTGATGATATACATACTCTCTCACAATTAAGGAAAGCATTAAATGAAGAGCAACAAAAAAGTAGGAGAAACAACTTTTAGATGCCGTTTAAAAAAGTGTCCAAAGTGAAATCACAAAACAGTCCTCACGGTTAGCCTATAATTATCTTTGTAAGTGGTTTGATCTAATGGTGGGAATTCTTTCTCATTTCTCTCCTAAGATTATTTTCTCACTTGAACACACACACACACACATATATATATATATATATATATATATATATATATATATATATATATATATATATATATATATATATAGAAAGTAGAGAAAACTTCATGTCAGGCCGGCCTGACGGGCTGCCCCGTCCGGCCGAGCCCGTTTGGGCACCTTCCCGGTGGAATTTTTTGATGAAATTTTTTGAGCATGTTCCTCATCAAGTCTAGTTTGTCCATACCAAATTTCAGCTCAAAATTCGATCGGGAAGGTCGTCAAATGATTTTTGCAAGTTAACTGGTCCGGAATATGTATTTTCCGGACCAGTTAACTTGCAAAAATCATTTGACGACCTTCCCGATCGAATTTTGAGCTGAAATTTGGTATGGACAAACTAGACTTGATGAGGAACATGCTCAAAAAATTTCATCAAAAAATTCCACCGGGAAGGTGCCCAAACAGGCTCGGCCGGACGGGGCAGCCCGTCAGGCCGGCCTGATGAGAAGAGTACTCTATATATATATATATATATATATATATATGTATATATATATATATATATATATATATATATATATATACCTGGAACCATTTTTATTCTCGAGATATTTTGTATAACATGATCGATATTGACACAATAAACTAGTCTACGAAAAGAAATAAGTTTATTACAGATATAGAAGTATAGTTGGGAAAATGCTATTATTATATTAAATGAGAAATAGTTAATTGTTAGATTAGTGAGTTGATTAGATAGATATAACTACATAGTTAAATTGTAAGTAGTAATATTGTATGATGAAGTGACTCGAATGTTCAACTAAACATAAAAAAAGTGAATTATTTCATTGTCATTATGTTTAATTTTTTATTCAAAATTAAACATGAAAAACCAATATAATGCAGCAATATTTTATAAGAAAATCTTCGTATATACTCCGTAACATTTTACTCTTTTGGTCCTCTTACTCGGACACATATTCATTTCATTTATAAATTTTACCTTTTGTGACTGGTCTAACAATTCTAAATTAAATCAGAGTGTTATTTGCAAATAAATAACATAATTGACTACTCAATTAAAAAAAGTGTATTCCAAATAATTAAAAAATATTTTTCCTAATACTCCCTCCGTTCCAAAATTATTGTCCCGCTTTCCTTTTCGGTCCATCCCAAAATTATTGTCCCGTTTCTTTAACTTTCTTATTTGGTAAACAAATCTATACTAAACAGTGTCAAACAGTGCAAAACAGTATCAAACAGTGTCGCTACTGTGCCAAACAGTGTCGCTACTGTGCCAAACAGTGTCGCCACAGTGCCATTTTCTTAATCTGTGTGAAAAATCAAACGAGTCAATAATTTTGAGACGGAGGGAGTAGTATTTTTTTTTTACGGAGGGAGTAGTATTTATAAACTCTATCGAATTACTAAAATTATTATTGAAATAGTTAGTAACTAAGATGTACTAACTAACTAAAATGTCATATTACTTAAATTATTTAAATTATAACGCACTAATTTCAATAATGTATTAATTACGTACTTTTGCAAAAACTGAAATTAATATATGCTCTATTCCATACCAACTAACATAAACAACAACCCCCTCTAGTACATATTTCCGGTATTTAACTTTTGTGTTCATTTAGTGGTACCTACTTTTTTTTTGGGGGTTTTGACATGAATATTACTAAATAATAGATAATGGACAAAAAAAAATTTAAATTCCAAAAATGTGACTAATAAGCAAATTTTTTACTTCAGCCCGTAGGAATTCAATCACGAAGATCAGCGTTGCACCCTAGCCTTAAGACTTCAGTCTGTACAAATGCTTTTTTTAATTTGATGCTCGGTATTTTCTTAATGCAATCCGCACCAATGCCTACATAAGTTTATAATATTATTTTAATATTTGAATATTATGTTGAAATAATTCCAAATATATAACCAAAATATATGTAATGGACAAAAATTAGACTCTTATAACTTTATTGACTATGATTGTATTCAAATGTTGTATCATAGTGACTATAATAAACTTACTCGTAGTAAGTTATAGTCATATTTTTGTCCACGGATTTTTTAGTAGTAATAATACTTTAGGAAAAAACTCTATTATATTTTAGGATAAATATTAGGATATGAAAATTTTGTGACAACTATTCCAGTGACTAACACCTCAGTTACTACTAGCTTCATGACCACCGTCTCAGTTACCTGACTATAGAGACCAAAGTGACTCCATCCCCCACAAAGTTACAGTGACTATGACCCGCTCAATTACAATTACTTAACTCGTCCAGTTACAGTTATCAGATCAAACCGGTTATAATTATTTGACTAGTTTCAATTACTCGTTTGACCAGTTACAAATTAAACCAGTTACAGTTACCTGATCCGATTAATTACAATTACCAGACTGGTTTTTACCTAAATATTACCATTAGTAACTACATGGACAAAAAAGTGACTAGTGCTAATGTTTAGCAAAGAAAACACACGGTTACCATTTGATAGTTATTTCTAAATACGGAGGTTGGTTATATTCTTGTCTAGCAGTTTTCAAATAGTAATATTCCTGGAATTGTTTCTAATTACAATCACAAACCGCCCAGTTACATTTTTATCAGAAAAATCTACAATAATATCATCGCCTGCCGTCACACCGCTGCCACATCCCCTGCCCAACTCCCATGCCCAACCTAACCCCCTGTTTACCCAGCCCACACCCTGTCTTCCCCCGTCCATCTCTCCATATCCAAGTCCAACCGGCCCCAATTGACGTATCCCTAGCCCACCGCCGCCCGACTAATCAACAAATCCTAGTCGCCGGATCAGATCTAGAATGAGGCATCTCCAACCGAGCCGCCACAGGGAAACCATAGCTTAGCCGGAGTCATCCTCACTTGTCCAGTACCACGCTTAGATTTGCCCCCTTCGCTCTCAGTCACTTGAATCATCGCCATCGATGGTGTCAGACTGAAAGAGAAGAAAGGGAACGCGGCTGGGAAAGCGATGAGCAACGAAGTCGTCGTCGCGTCACGCAACGAAGACGGCAAGTGGCGGCTGCGCGCAGATGAAGGGGAGAAGGTCACAGGAAGAAGCACAAACACAAAGAGATCATAGCAGCAGAAAGAAGCACAGGGAAAGCATGGCTAAACGGAGAAAGCTGGAAGAAATTGGGGGATAATGAAAGAAAACATTCGTAATAATAGGTGAAGGTTAAATTGTAAATGAACAGTGAAAATGGTCACATATGTGGAAAACGAGAGATTTGTCATATTTTTGTCATTATGTTTCCCCTTAGTATTATATAGGTCATTCTTTCATTTTTAACCATCCACATTTTCTATCTTAAATTGATTGTATGATTTCATAACCTCATGAATTCCTAACCTTGATCTCCTAAGCAAAAAATATTGATTTCATGTCTTAAACCAAACACATGCGTTTAATTTTCACACATAAACAAAGTAATTAAGTTAGATTATTTTTTAAAAATGATTAATTACAACTCAATTAGCGTATTACTCAAAAAATAAAAATAAAATTAGCTTTTGTAATTGTGTTTGTCAAGTGACTTATTACTTTAATTATTATCTAATTCAATAGTACTTTGATTAACTAAGTAACAATTTCCTGACAAATGATACACATCAGCTCACGTGATTCATCATAATTCTTTATCCAATTCTTTTTTTAAGGTTATAGAATCCGATGCATTAATAAATAAAAATAATTTTTGAACATTCGAATAATAAACACAACGCATATATATACTACGTATATAACTACTAAATACTAATTAAGTAATGCATATTTTCACATGACAATTAAGTAATTATGTTATTTACATAATAATTAACATTACTTATTTATAACAACTGATATTAATTATATGTATAGATATACACATAATTATAGTTGAGAAATAATATTTAAAAGTGTAAAATGTAAATAAATTTTTAACCTGTTATTTAGGTCTTGACACACTATTTAGGGGATAATAAAATTACCTGAATTCGTGCAGTAAAGAAATGTAAGAGTAACCAGGGAAAATTTAGACTGGTTTGAACTTCACTAAAGAAATTTAAGAGTAACCAGGGAAATTATTTTAAGTACACAATATTAGAGATCAGAACAATTTCTTAACCAGGGATTTGAACTTCACTAAAGAAATTTTCTAACTGGATTTTTTCTGTGATAGTCTGTTGAATGACCTTTAAATAGTTGGAGTATAGCAGTAGTGTGTGTAAAGTCAAATGGACAAATAGGATGCAACCATCCGATCCTAATCGTGCGGCTCAAGTAGTTTCCGCGTGCCAGATTCCCAAAATAGAAAAACCATAATCCTCACCATGTCTTGACGGCCAATAGGAAGAAAACCTTTTTTAAAGTGGTGTGCCAAAATTTCTTAAAAGCAAAGATAGTACTCCTATATTTGAATGAGTCGAGCGATCTTCCGTGAATCATACGGAGTACCGGAGTATTCCTCTAATTTGACTATCACGGGTTGACTCACAAGAAGCACACATCGAGCCCGTTTGGTAACCCACCTAACTTTTGATTTGGTTTGCGTGAAATAATAAGAAAAAGTAAGGTTGAAGTTACTTTTCTGACTGTTTTGGCTGAAGTTACTGTAGATGATCATTTTAGCTATTTTTTCATGTATTTTTTCTTTATTTTATTAATAAAATATATTTTAAATATAATTTTTTTTCATAAATCCAATACAAACAATGCAACCAGAACTTCATAAATTTCAGCAGAATCGACCGATTCAGCTGATTTCAATGTTACCAAATGGGCTCATCATTGGCAACATTGAAAATAATTGATGGAATAAACAATTGTGAAGCTTCTCGAGGCACAAGTCATTTGTATTTTTGCACTACATGAATTGTGGTATATGGTATAAAGTTATTCATATATTCGACTTACCAGTCATTTTTTTTATCTAACGCGTAACTTTTGATTACACGTGTTCAATGTGCAATAATCAGAAGACGAAATGTTAGATTTAGGGGCCGTTTGGAACCAGCTGGATTGGCTGGAAGGGCTGAAAAGACTGAAATTGCTGAAGTGAAAGTGTTTGATAAAATGCTGGCTGAAATTGCCGATTTAATGTAAAATTATCATTAACGGTATTTGCTTAAATATATGGTGTGCACTTTTGTAATAAACTATTTTTGCTTGATTAGTTGATTACAGAGTATAAGACTATTTAATTAATTGTTTACTTTTGAAATTTCATTCTTTCTCTTATGTTGAATTTTATATTGTTTATACAACTACTTTTCAAATAATGTGTATTTTCGAATGAACGACATTAGTATTATTTTTTGTGAGTAATATGAGTAAATTAAAATTTGTTTTAAAAAAGAATTTTCTAGGAAGTATATTAACAAGCTTACATGCATTTAAATTACAATACAATAAAACATAAAAAACATAAGATTGGAGTTCATTAAAGTATAAAATGAAACACAAATTACACACAAGTACTAACGTTATTACACGGAAAATTATAATGTCCGAAAATACAACCAGCAAAGGAAATATATAATAGAACACATGCAATCGCCATACACCATCAACGGCGTTGCCTCATATTGCGCGTTAAATTTTCTGTAATTTCATCTCGCAATGCAATCATACGTTGAGAACTTACACCAAGAACCTCACTTTATCGAATGTCGCCTTTACTAGTGCTGTGATAGGCAATGTGCGACATCCCTTTAAGATATTGTTAAAACTTTCAGAAAGGTTTGTCATCAAAATGCCATATCTTTTCCCATCGTCATAGCTCAGGGCCCACTTTTTTTTTCTTTTTTTCTTTTTTTCTTTTTTTGCCAACATCTCAACAGGAATCTCATTCAAATATAAAAAGGCACTCTCATTTATGCCTCATATTTGTTCCATACAGTCGTGAAATTCCTGTTCTGTGGGAGTGCTACCAGCTTGCCAACATAATTTCTTCAGTTCCGCGTTTCTAAACTTGGTCATGAAATCACTCTGTATGTGACGGAGGCAATAACGCTTTGAAACTTGTGGCGATCTCAACTCTGGCAAGGATCTAAATGCACTTTCAATTCCTTCATGACGATCGGAGATAACGCACACACTACGATGACTTCCAACCACATCACGCATAACCCTTGCAAAGAACCACGACCAACTGTCAGCATTCTCACTCTCAACAACAGCATATGCAAGAGGAAATATCTCACAGTTAGCATTCATGGCTACCGCAACTAGAAGAACCCTCTTGTATTTGCCATATAAGTGAGTGCCATCAACCGAGACTACAAGTAAGCAAAATCTGAAACCGTCTATAGCAGCTTTGAATGACTAGAACACTCGGCGGAATTCAGACGTATCAGGAGTGCCGGCCTGTTGTGATTGCAAATGAACAACAGTCCCCGGATTTGAAAACCGTATAGCTTCCAACAACATAGGAAGTTCATTATATGACGCCTCCCAATTGCCGAATTTACGCTCCAGAGCGATCAAGCGTCCATTCCAAGCTTTTTTATATGAAACACGGATATCAAAATTTTAATATATGTCTGACATTATCAGTTTAATGTTGTAGTCCGGGTCGACTTTCACTTTTGGAGCGATTTCACTCGCTATGATATTGGCCGTTAGGATCCTATCATCCCGAGCCGTGACAGGATCCTCCCTCCAACTGTGATGGGGTTGATATTTTTTTACTTTCCACTTTGTTGAAGTCATAGCTTCTGCTGCTTGGATATGCCAAGTGCAAAGGGTCGGGTCTATGCAAACCATCTTCCAGGACCGTGCCCTTTTGTCAACCGATATGAATTGACGAAATTGACGAATGTTTTCTCTCGCCACCGCTTCTTTCAGTGCATCATATGAAGGGTAAACTGCGCCGACTTCGATCCTTTCAGGCTCAGAATCTAGCTCATATGGTTCTTCTAGTTCTAGATTGGCCCGGGTGGTGTCTACTGCCTCGTCACTATCATCCCTCGTGGATGCATCGACATCACTGCAAAAACCTTGTTCATAGTGTGGGTCGTCTGACTCTTCACCTGAGTCTGGATGAATTCATATGACTTAATGGGTCAGGTTTTGTTTAAACGCGTTATATTATAAAATGTGAGTTTATCTGATTGAATGAGTTAAAAATTACTAAAATAAATACTTCTAAACAAAATAAAATTTTTCTCGAATATAAAATTTCTTAAAATAACAATGTAATTTATAAAATTTAATTTATAGAGTTTTTTAAAATAAAACAAAATAATTCTAAAAAACACCCCCTGGTCAGAATTGGTCTATCCGACAAGAAGTTTTTTTTTACATTTTAATTCGACAGCACTTAAAATAGGCATATAAGAATTTCTATAATAAAAAAAAAACTGTCGGATTTGAGAATTCCGACAGCATTAAAATTCATTTTTTTTACATTTAAAATCTAAATATGTTTTGGTGCAATTGGACTCAATAAAGTTAGACTGCGACAACTACCACTAGTAAAAAAATGGCTTATAGTGACACTAAATTAGTGTCGCTAAACGATTTAATGACACACTGAAAGTGTCATAGAAAAGCGGGGCAAGTGACACGAAATTTAGTATCACTGATTGCTAAACACACTAGTGTCACAAAAGTATGACAATAAAATATCACATAAAATTATGACATTATAATATCATAACTTTTTTTGACACTCTGGTATCATAAAGATATATGATACATTAGTATCATAAGTGTGTGTGTGTGTGTGTGTGTGTATTTACATATATTTATATACCTCGTATATATTTATATATATATGTAATATAATTTAATACTAATAAATAACCAAAATTCAAAGATTTTTATTTATATCTCAATTTCTCACATAAATGTGAATGTACATACTACATAATTCATGGGGGCACACCCGGAAACAACAACTAATATACAAGAACAAAACGCTAACAAGTCTAACTTTTACACCACATTTCCTAGGGCCTTCACATATCTTCTTTTGCAGTCTTGCACAGAATGAAACCTTTGCTTCAATCTTTGCCAACTCCAACAGAATCACACATAACCTGAAACATTAATAAAACAACATAGATAGAAATAAAATCGTTAAGGTATTGAATATGCCAAAATTGGTCTAAATAATACCACGATTATTTTTCTCACGTGAAAGTGAGAATAGATGTGTCAAAAATATAGACTTAATGAGTAAAGTAAGAACTAAGGATACAAACCTTGATCCAGGGTCAGTGATTTCCTTTGCTTCAATCTTTTATTCGTACCTCTTCAACCTGCATAATGTGTTCGTAACTTCACATTACACTTATTGAAATGAAACCACTGTCAATTTGAACACAATTGATGACAAAGAACAAAACAGAACTATCAACTTTTTTGAAAATTTTCAACTTTCTGATCTAGAGTATCTTTTAATTCTTACACTTTATCTATAATATTCATTCCTTACTATTTCACTCTTAAACTTGTGCAAAAATCTAATGTTAGAAACATTTAAAGGTAAATAAAATAGGAAGAGAAAAAAAGTAGTAAGTATTTACCACTGTGTACTTCAATTAAGATCTGCACCTGTAGTTCCTTAAGATTCACACATTGTTTAAGATTCAGTTTGACTTAAAAAGGTAAAGTTTACAATTGATAGTAAGAAAGCAAGTACACTTCACAATCGTAAATTGAAAACTCAAAAAATTGCAAATAAGCAAAACGGTATTAAGAAGAACACAAGCATTTTCGGGAAGCACTGCGAAAGATAAAAAATCAGAACTAAAACTTAACCTCTTGAGCGTTTTTTCCCCCCACTTTTGTGTCTCCGTTTTCGTCAAACTATCCATCTTTTCTCTTCGCTTTTCTTTCACTCTTCTGCTCTGTGGCCCATTTGACCACATAGAAAACATTTGTCTTCTTGGCCAGGAGGGAATATAACTTGGAAAGGTGAATGAAATTTAAATCAGTCCATCAAGCAAAAGAGAACAGTAATCCAAAATTCAACTGTGGGCAGCAAGCAGAATTGCTATAAATCAGCAAACCAAATAATCCACCTGGGATTACACAACTACCTATAATCAAAACTAGCATGCATCACTAGCTATCCAGCCAACCCGGAAGTAAAATCAATCACCCAATAATCAATATTTAACCAAACCTGCAACTAAAAGTCAATTACAGTGTTAGGATACATACGGAGAAGGATCTTATATACTGCCACCTTGATTTTAGCGAGCACATTCCGGGGCTGGAAAAGGACATGATCAAAGTAAGATGAATTTGTTCAGAATTATTGAAATGGGATTTGGAAGGATGTTGTTCAGAATTTCAAAAGGACTAATGATTAAAAAAGTGCAGAATTCTTGAACCTTATGAGTGGGAAGAGAACAACCTTTCAATATATGTTTGAGTAGCAATATCTTCCCCACCAATATATGTTTGAGAACAACCTAATATATGTTTTTATTAGGGTCAATTAACTATTATTGTTATGACAGGAACAGCCAAAGATGCAGTACAAGCAAACTGCAAATTTTGGCATTGGTTGGGATTAAAATAATCTGAAGTACCTTTCTTCGCTCACTCTCCTCATGATAATATCGCTCCTTTGGTACGTAGATACCATTCTTTTCACGAGCAGCATAAACCTCTACAAAGAAACAATACAATAAAAAGGATAACAATTACTTGAGCAATAATTTTAAGTAGAAAATAAATAAATATTCTTAATACGATGTATTGGTATTACCTGATTTAAGCCGCTCAATTTCCCCATAAAAATCCTTGATAAGAGTTGACTTCATCATTTTTTGGTTTACCTACAAAGGAAACATAAAAAAACACAAAGAACTGAACAATCTGACTAGTAGATACTACATAGTAATCAATACTATATGAAGCTATTTTTTGGGGGGTGGATAAAAGGTGGGGATAAACATTAAACACAAAAAACATAGTATCAACTTAATCATTGTACGTGTATAGATTAATTAACCAACAATCTAGCTTAAAGTTAAGCTAGTTTTCAGCATATAATGTATAAAAAAATACTCATGTTTTTATTTTTTTAGTGAGAGGTCTGCAATACTGTGGTAGCACAAAAAACAGGTTTTATATATGAAAATGTTCAACGTAGACAGGACATGGACATAATATGCATATTTCAAACCTCAGGCTTATTCTTTATATTTTTGGCCCTGTGAGCATAATCCAGAGTGCTCAGGGTCTCTTCAAGACAATGATCAGCAGGTGACACTGTGACAATAATGCATGTCTTTGTTCTCCCTCCAAGTGAATCTCAGAGTAGTCTCGTCAGCTTGTTGTCCCTGTAGGGAACATGCCCCAAGTGTTCCACAAGAGCACTAATTACCCTTCCTAGTGTAAGTAGGCTTTTATTTATCTCTCCAGCTTCTCTTGCACGACCCTGATTCATCCAAAAAATACATTACATGTTACATGAAGGAATGGAGAGAATACTAATAGGAAGTGGCGAAAAGATTAATAGAAATAAATACAACTTAAAGATTAATAATACACCTTTTAAAGCCTTAAGCACTTTACCTCCCTAGCACCAGAGCGGGAAATGTTCTCTGACCTAGCCAAATCAACTAAATTTATAAAGTGGCTTTACATAAAGTGGCTTCTTTATTAGTAGGGTAGTATAAAAAAAGTAACTCAAATACCTAGTCAAGAGAATCAGTGTGTCCGGCGATACAAATTGATTGGCAGAGACTTCCCAGTAGAAATTCAAAATACTATAAACAAACCAAAATAGCTGGGAAATAAGTGAATAACACAAATTACCTTTTGAAAAATTAGTTTGACAGCCATTTCAGGTAGTGAAACATAATAGGTCATCTATATATTTATCTTCCATATGGTCCTCAACTTCAGTAGACAAAACTATCAGCATTTCAAGAGTGGAGTAGTTTAAAAGTACTGCCTCATCTGTCGCAACAAACTTTATAATTAGCAAAAAAAGCATCAGAAGTTTTGTCAAAACTCTACATAACGGTGACTTTTAAAAATTCAATACAAAACTACATCCCCGAATTAAAGGTGCACAAGGTATACCGAATGCATAACATGTCTACCCATTGAAAAAGCACCCCTGCATATATCACATTATGGAGTTTCTGAGTAATGCCTAACATTGACCAAGATGACTTGAGGAGCTTCAGGATCTCAGCAACTTCATGAAATAGATCGAATTAGATAAAGCCATAAATTCGATGTGCGGAAAATAGAATACCGAAATAAAACAAAAATAATATACCTCAATAAGGTGGTCCTCTTCAAGGATGTCAAACAAACCAACAAGTAGTTTCTCATAAACTTGAATATTCAACTGATGACCAGCACTCCAATAATAATTTTCACCTCAAATGCCATACTTAGGTGGAAGCTCATAGATATCAACTATTTCATAATTAAAAGTAAACCTTAGGATGGAGTTCACACTTTTCCCTTAAAACCGAATCCAATATAGGGCATCACCCACTAAAAGGTGAAAAACTAAAAACTGCACACACTACTACATTTTCGGGCCTAATGTAACGTTATGTTTGTAACAGTTAGTAAAAACGTTACGTTAAGTTCATCTATTGTAATGATTATATATCATTTGGTTCATTTGCATAACTATTGTTACATACCGTTACATTTGGTTCATCTATTGTAATGGATATATATCATTTGGTTCATTTGCGTAACCACTGTTACATATTGTTACATTTAGTGTGATTCTAATGTAACACTATTTTTTTTATAAATAGATTAATAAAATTCACATCACGTTTAAGTAATACGGAGTAAGTAAAAATCCTGCCAAACTAAAATATGTTAAGGGCAAACAACATCCCGCCAAATCATACCGCCTAATTACTCAATCAAAACCGAATAAAAAAAAAACAAAACCCTAAGGAAAGTCGCACATCACATTTTCTTCCGCATAGCTAAGCGGCCACAGTAAGGTATCTCAGAGAGCCGCACATCGCATGCCGCAGATCCGATTGGTATTCTTCCGCAGAGTCGATTGGTATTCTTCCGGTGAGCCGATTGGTATTCTTTCGCAGATCCGATTGGTATTCTTCCGCAGAGCCGATTGGTATTCTTCCGGTGAGCCGCACATCGCAGAGTTGATTTCTCATTCCCGCCAGTGAGCCGCACATCACACGATGAGCCGCACATAAGGTGGGTTTCTTTGTACTCATCATATGTGTGTTTCATTCGTCTTTGAATTCATACTATACTCATGTTTGACGGAGTGGATTGTAGTTCAGTTGGTTGTAGTAAAAGCCATGGGGCTAAGCACCATGTTTTAATTTCCCATAGATTGCAAATAAAACCTACTCGTACTACACCAACACGCTTGGCTTAAAACCCATGAAACTGCCTGTCAATTACAACTCATAGATAAGGGCAACTCCAAGGTTTATTTTTGAGGTTCAACTTTTGTGCCATTAATAGACCACCATCTTTCATGAGTAAGCCCAGGGTGACTGTGGATTTGGAAAGGTTAGCTGACCAATCTTATCGTCGAACGGTAATATTTCACCGCCATCTCTCATGAATGATGGCGGGAGCTTGTTGATTGTGTCTCTCGTGTGGTCTGCTCTTTTAGTATTTTGTTAGTTTTTGGTGGGGCTGGGCATTTCAGTTTGGTTTAAAATGGCCTTGTTTTATTTGGTTTAGTTTTAATTGGATAGGATTTGTTTAGATTAATAGAGTTTGGTAAAAGCAACACCATTCTAAAACAGAAATACATATTATTCAGGTTTGAATTGAGTTGATCAAGTCAAACGGAATAAAAAATCAAAATGCCCACAACTAGTTTTTTTTTTGTTCTGGTTTGGGTAGGTTTAAAGGGTTCTGTTCGGGTTAAATTAGTATGGAAAAGAAAAGGTATAGTTGAATGCATAGAGAGAAAGCTAAGCAAGAATCAGCGACGGCCAGACAACCGCTGAGATGAGATCCACAGATGAGTTTGATCACCATGAAACTTGTCTACTAAAACCATCTTACATATCCGTTTAGCTCTAAAAATGTAAAACCTTGAACTAAATTGATCATGTTAAGAGTGAAGTAAATGTGTTAGTCATGTTTGGTCCTATTTAGCTTATTTCTCAATCGGGTTTTGCATTATTTCATTTCTTTTCATTTTGTTATTTTGATAGATTATTCAAACTTCAAAGCAAAGTTTTAAACTTGGAATTGTCAGTGTGCAAATTAGTAGTTCTGAATTTGTAATGAATAATTACAGGTTGTCATATTATTGATTCTAAATTTGTGATGAATGACAACAGTTAGGGTTAATGAACTGCAAAATCCTAAAAGTTGAATGAGTCCTTAATTAAGTATACAATTTCAATATTTTCCTCTTAAATAGATTAAGAACACTCTTATGAATACCAGCAACTATGGAAGATGTCTCGGGGGATCCAAACGAGGTTGTGATCTGTTTTAATAATCCGTAATGGAAACTCAGATATCACAAACTCGCATAAAATTCTTACTCACAAATCATTATAACCTCACTAAATGATACAAGTATATTGAATGCACATAAAGTCAAGCACGATTTTAGGGAAATTACAATGATCATTGAACACCATTTGTGAAACATTAACCAATTCTCAAAGTTACAAGGACAAACACATTAATTGTGATAATGACTAGTAAGAACGATGCTAATGATGTAAAGTTATTTTATTATGAAGGAAAATATAGTTACCGAAGTTTGGATGGGTAGTTTCAAGGGTAAATCTGTGGTGGTTGGACAGTTAATTGGCATTGTAAATTACCTCCAAAGGCGATTTGTTCCAGTGCACAGTAGAAGTTGAAACATCTCACCTCTTAAAAGGGATATGGGAGGAAGTCCAAATTAATTTCCCATAGAAAAGGTATAGTTGAATGTATTAAAGTGTTTGAAAGAGTACAATTTAGGAAACATAGTTACAGGTCCAGTCAAAAAATTCACACAAATATAAATATCAGCCATTAAATTTACTTCAATAAATTAAAAGAGAGAGAGTTCCATAGCTGTGAGTATGAGACTAAGACATAGAAAAAGTGTACACATATCTTCAATGGGATGCTAATAGCTATTGAAGTTTTATTAGTTCATGCCATATCTTCTATTCTCGTTGCTCTTTAATTTAGACAAAAATCCTATTGTTGCAGACGTTACATATCATGGCCCAGTTCAAGAAATCATTGAGATAAATTATAGTGATAAGTTCAGTTTTGTGTTATTCAAATGCACGTGGTTTCTAGGCACCGTGGCTAGAGATTAAAAGCTTGCACCTTTGAATTATGTTACTTGGCATAAGGTTCCGCAAACTAAGTTAGACAATATATGGAATTACATCATGGCAAGTTCATAACACTCTTTTATAGTTTATTGATCTTTATTTTAGATGTTTTAGAGGAAATGTGCAACGTTGAGTGTAATTACTATGTATGTAATACTCATGCAGGAGAAGTATGTGGTTCCTACGAAAGGACAAAGGTGAGTTTTTGATACCCTTAATGATTTGTGGCGTGTTCACAATTCAAGATTGAAGAAAACCTATTATTATAAATACAATACAGTACAAGAAAGACGGGCTAATCGGCCAAAGAGTGTTCCTAATCGACAGTTCCTAGATCTTTTGAATTACTGCTCCCTTGAAGATGTTAAGGTATGTATAGTATTCATACTGGGAAGGTACGGATAAATGAGGTTCAATATAATACATTTTTTTTAAACACTTGGAATTAAAGGGCGTAATTTCATAATATATATGTCTGATATGAAGTTGATTTATGAAAATTGTAGGAGGAAAGCAAAATCAATAGAGAAAATCACATGAAGCATGATGACCCACACACTCTGGGCCCGATATCACTCGCATTGTTGCGTCATACAATGGTAATGGTGTTATGGTTTGATCGATCATGTTATTTAAAATCAGATTATTCATGCTTATAATTAATTACACACTTCATTTATACATTGTTGCATATTTGACTGACTGTAGTTAAGAAAGGATGCTATTTGTTATGTTACGAACTCATCCATCAACCCTGTATTTCCCTTCTAATTTATTGCCTATGACGCCATTTAGACACCTGATTTAAGTTTTTGAATTAATGAATACACAATGTCTGGTGAATAATTTTCTCTGCCTCGGATGATGAATAATCTATAATATCCGAGTGCATCTTGTTATGTTCATTTTTTCAAATGTAAACTTAGAGCTTGTCCAGTAATTTGCAAAATGGTGAGTCAATTGCAATTATTGAAGTTGGCAAAATCTCTGGATTTGCAAGGAAGTTTTACTTTAACTGTATATATAGTCGGTAAATTACAACCGTTTCTTTTAATTGTATATAAGTTTTACTTTAATTGTATATATGAGTTCCCATACTCGGTTGCTCAAATATAAATAATTGCATTATAGTAATGATTTCTTTTTCAAAACAATATTTAGATGATCGAGTCTTATTCTAAAAAATAAATGAACTGGTTATATATATAAATATATAACATGGGTGCTTTATTATTTGAAATGTTGGTTTTATAGGTAAGGGATTCACATATATGAAGATGAAGATGGAATGGAATCAAATGATGAATGATGCATACCCATGATTTGTCACTTGAGCTTCTCCTAGTAGTAGTGATAAACAATCTTTTGCTTTGTGAACAAGATGTTCAACATTTTGCTACTTATCAAACTCATGTCTCTATCAAAGAGCTTTTAACATAGCTACTTTAATTACATTGGAATTGTTTTGAACTTTATGGATGAATCTTTAACTTTTGAATGCTTTTGTAAAACTTAAGTTGTTTGGTTTGTAATGTAATGGATTTGATGTTGGGGCCAACATTTGTTTCACTTTTGTATGTATTTATAATTAAATGGGTAGCTAGTTACATACATGGCTTTAGGTGTGTAAAAACATCCCAGATGCATGTGTGCAAATACATAAACCGTTACATTACATAATTAATCAGGGCCAACGCATTTTCATAACTGTTACCCATGTGCATGTTACATACTGTTACATTTGTATTTGATCTGTTGTAACATTTATGGCATTTTGTGAGGACCATTAAAGTTGGTCATAAATTTTGTTACAAGCCGTTACATTAGAGCAAATGCAACGTGAGCGAATGTAACGACGAGAAACTATTACACTAAGTCGAATGTAACAGTTTTTTGGACCAAATGCAACCAATTCTGCTGTTACAAAAGACTCGAAAATGTAGTAGTGGCACATTAAAAATTAACGTATGAGTTTTAAATTGCACTTCTCCCATTGAGAACAAAACAATGTAAATTTTTGTTGAAACCTGAAAGAAACGTACTTCATAAACATTCTAACCGAAGATTTAAACACTAGAGTGTTTTCAGAAATTCTCGGCCACAAACAACCATAAAAATCCTCATAAACATAGACAACAATATGCATTCAGCAAACAATGTAACTTTCAGATTAAGTTTGAAAAAAGGTTAAAACCTAAGAAAAATAATCAATCAAAGTAGATATTACATAGCTGATAAAAATTCACGAACCTGCTAACAGAGAAGAGTCCTAGAGAGTCAAAGAGGTGCGGTTAGATGTGAGGCCACAGTTTGGTGGTCGGCCGTGACTTGCTATGATTCACCTTAGCTACTGGACAGGCTCGAGCTGTCGGAATCGTGACCACAAAGCGGACTCCAAGGATACTCGGTTCTCCAACTATCCCAACCACTGCACACTCGATCCCCTGAGCCTCACAGAGTTTGCCAAGTCGATCAGGTCTGTCCATAGCGCGAGAATGAACGAATTGAAGAGGTAGGGAGTTAGGGTATTACAATAGAAGGAATAGGGAACATGTTTGGAAAGAGAATCGTTCGAAGTCATAGAGTTCTACGCACACACGAATGGTTCTGGCGGCTAGGGTTCATACGAAGGAAGAGGACGGGTAAAGCTTATTGAGGCTGGTGCTGTTCTTCCCAGACGATGGAGAGTTGTCAGTGGTGTGACAATCGCAGCTGTGAGGGTTATTCGCAAAGATCGATCGAAGGCCTGCCTTAGGGAGTGTTCATCGCTGTGGTGAAGGAATAGAGATTGGGTGGTTTATTTAGGGTTACTATGTCTCGATTTCTTGAGTGAAGGAATAGAGAATGATATGGGTGTGGTTTATTTGAATTATTTTATTGGTAAAATTTTTATTTAGGATAAAAATCTGCAATTTTTTTAATATTGTGTCACTATTATGGATTGACGTTTTTATGTCATAAACGTATGACACTTGAGCATCGCTAATACTATATGTCGTCAATGCTTGACACTCTAGAGAAAAGTGTCACTGCAAAAGTGTCACTATAAGATAGTTTTCTACTAGTGTACCAAAGTGACAAATAAAGATAAAGGACATTAATGAATTTGTACATATATGGTTTGGACAGAATAATGAATTTGGTAGATGCGGTAGATGCGAGAAATATAAAGGAAATATAATCAGGTAAATTTTATCAGATAAAATTTATTTGATTATCTGTTAAAATTTGATAATATTTGTATCTGAATTACAAAGATATATTAAGAATAATATACACTAAATTAAAATTCCAATTTCACAAATCAAAATTAAAAAAAATTACAAATTACTAAATTAACTACTTCTATACTCCTAAAACCAAAAGTTAAGGCAAATTGTCAATGTAACACACTTTCTAACGTAACTTTCAAGTAATTTATAGCCAAATTTAACTCTAAAATTCCAATTTAACAATCTAAATTAAAACATTTACAAATTACTAAATGAACTACGTCTACACTCCTAAAACCAAAATTTAAGGCAAATTCTAAATTTAACACTCTTTCTAACTTTCAAGTATTTTATAGCTAAATTTAACTCTAAAATTCAAATTTAACAATCTAAATTAAAAAATTTACAAATTACTAAATCTACTACTTCTACACTCCTAAAAAACTAATTAAGGCAAATTATAAGTTAGAGATCTAAATATAGCTTTTTTAACGGCATGATACTATCTCCGTCTAAATCAATATCGTAAATATATAATTAATATAAGTAATATATAAATCACATATAATTAATTAGATACACGTAATATGATTATAAAGATATTAAATTATAGAGTAATTAATTAGCCTAATTATGCATAATATTAGTATTATTTAATATATTATACTAGAGATAATATATACTTTTATTATAGCCCAAGTATATAATACACTAAGTAATACATATATTACTAATATCAGTGATATATACTCATTATGTTATAATATTTAAGATAAACTCATGATATCTAATTGTTGATTATACAACGATCAATTATAGCCAAATTTAACTCTAAAATTCCAATTTAACAATCTAAATTAAAAAATTTACGAATTACTAAATTAACTACTTCTACACTCTTAAAATGACAACAAATAAAATCAAATCATTGTAAATTCTACTTAACTTGAACAATACATACCGGGAGATTCGTAGTTCTGAAATGTTTGGAGGTTGTTCCTCCGACCATATATTGATGATGGGCCTTCCTCTCCGGGAGTTCCGTGGAACATCAAATTTTGTGGCGGGGTCGCTGAAGCTTCCACGTAAATGTGCAACTCCTCATACTCATTTGTAGCGATCCGGAAAAAATGACGCCATGTCCGCTCATCGTGAATGGGCCATAATCTAGAAGCAACATATACCGAATTCTTATGTTTTGGCAATTTTCCGTGAATTAATTTAATTTCGGAAAATCCGTTGCCTCTAATCATCTCCTTCACTAATGAATAGTACCGCCCTAGGAGGTATGGAGTACTCTATTTCATCATCTTTTGAGATGTAGAGCCATTCCAATGAACCATAACAACAATATTACCCTCACTGGACATTTTTATATATGGTATATATTATAAATATAATATGAGAGGAGAGTGCTAAACAAAAAAAAAATAATGAATATATTAAAGTAATTAAAGTAAGAAGTGTTTTTGGGTGAATAATGAATAAATTACTTTAAGAAAGAAAGAAGTGTTTTTGGAGTGTGTTTGTAAATTTTGAGAAGAAATGAATGGATTTTATGGGGGTATTAGTGTAGGAGTTTGGTGAAATACTCAAACCCCAATTAAACACCTCACCCGTTACAAACATAAAAAAAATTAAAAATATCACAATAACCTAAATCACTTTCCCGTGTTTTGGCATGTCAGACGTCATACTCCCGTGTTTTGGTAATTTCCTCCCCGTGTTTTGGCATGTCAGACGCCATACTCCCGTGTTTTGGTAATTTCCTCCCATATAATCTAGTCCATCTAAAAAAGGAAAAACACCATAACATAAATCATAACAAAGTAGGTTAATTGATCACATGAAGTATTGTTCATACGCCACTTAATTTACTGTGATCTTTAATGAATTGATCATCAATAGCTTATAATGTACGTGTTAGAGCAAGAATTTGACGGTTTATGTTGCATTAAAGAGGGTTGATCACGGAAGTTAATGATACGTTTATGAGGCTTAATGGTGGCTGTTGTAAACGGATCTGTATTCATTATTGTAATTAATAATGATATTAAGGCAAGAGGTTACTTCTTTGAGCTGACCAGCATTAATGACAAGTTGTGAAACCGTCGGGTCGGATCCGTTAAGTCAAACCGTCCATAACGGACAACTCGAGCTAATGGAGCATTCACAAGGCCTAATGACAGTTATTGTAACGTCTTTATGTATTATTAGCTTCTTTAATATGATTAATGAAGATATTGATTGTAATTGACCGACCTTTATGACAGATTTGAAATCGTCATAAAGTGCGGCCAACCCATCAGTAACGTACAAAGTCATTATTAGGGCTTTAATTACCTTTCTTATAAATAGGATAGCCTCATTGTAATCAGGGGAGGCTCACATTCGAATAATACACGAGTTTGCATTCTTATTTACTCATTTGTCATCTTCTTCATTGCTCTTGTTCGAAGCCCATTCTTCATATAAATTCTTTGTTTATTAGTTTTAGCTTATCAATAAAATTGCTTAAACAAATTGGCGCCCACCGTGGGGCATCGTGCAAGAGAAATATCAATTATGTCAGGAGCTAACCCTTTGGTGAGTGATTTTCACGAACAACTAGAAGCGTTAAGGGAAGAGATCCGGTGAGAGATGGCAGATCGGATGGCCCATCTTCAGCGGGAGAACGATGTGCTTTGATCCCAGGTACAATCTGCGGTGTCAATAGCCTCAAAATCAAGACTCAATCGGAGGAGTGACACAATGACTGCCGCAACAAGGCTAGATCTCGGTTTCACCCCCGCGGCGACGGATCCACCTGCAACATCGACGGATTCAGTCTCTCTTACACTAGGTCTGACCAAAACCAACCGGGAAGCCATACTCAACGGTCATCTCGCAGGTTATTCCTTACACGCCTCTTATACCAGCAACTACACCACCAGCCAGCATTCCGGCTTGTTATTTTCCGGAATCTATTCGAGTCAGACCGAACGGATCGGGCCTACATTCAGCAACCCAAAGCATGCCTATGACGACTCTGTCCTCCGCCCCGACAGAGCCGTTGATTCCCCATTACAGGAGCAGAACCAGTGGGGACCCCGGTCCATCCCATTCCAATCCGTCAACTGGTATGACTTTTACCCCAACGAAACCGTTTACTCCTCACTACAGTAGCAGAATTTATGGAGAAGCGGGTCCGTCAAGTTTCATGCAGGACGCTAAGCGAAGTGGGCTTAGTGTATCATTCTTAGAGCCCCGACCGCGGCGCTCTGACAGACCCGACGGGTCCGCAACGTCGACGCTTCTTGAACGACGTCCCGAGGTGATCTTTGTCCCATCTCCAACCCGTCCTTAAGTCACCCAGATGGTAGGACCGACGTCTTCATTTCCAGTTCCAAATCATTCGGCTGTGGCAGATCAGATGTCTATGTTGATGGAGCAAATGCCTCAAATGCAGGACAAAATCAACGGGCTACCAGGAGTACCCCCACCGTTGGACAGAGCGTCAAGGACATGTGATGCAGAGTCCCCATTCAGCAGACAAATCACCAATGTCGAGATACCCAGGAAGTTCGTCGCCCCTTCCATGAAGATGTTTGACGGAACGTCCGACCCAGTGGAACACGTGGCTCAGTTCAAGCAACGTATGTTAGCCGTAGCACTCAATCCGGACCAAAGAGAAGCGTGCATGTGCAGAAGGTTCAGAACGACGCTCTCAGGACCAGCCTTGACATGGTTCGTCAACTTTCCAAATGAAGGGATCGATTCGTTCGCAGAGTTGGTCGACTCATTCACTCAACAATTTGTAAGCAGCCGCACCCTGGAGAAACAAACAAGCGACCTGTATAGGATTGCCCAACAGAGAGATGAATCTTTGAGAGACTACCTTCATCGTTTCAACAGGGAGAAGGTATCAATCTCAAGGTGCGACATGCCTACGACAATCGAAGCATTCCGAAGGGGATTGAAGAACGATTCCGAGTTGTACTGGGAGTTAACAAAGTTTCCTTGTCGGAAATTTGAAGATGTCCAGGCTATAACCTTAGCCTTTATCAGGTTGGAAGAAGATTTGCGGGCACAACCACACTTTGACGGTTACGAAGGGGGGCACCGCAAGTCCAGTACGTCCAGACGGCATGATTACCGAACCGGCAAACCTTACGCCAAATCTGAAGAACGACCTGTTGCGGCAACGACACATTGGTTTGACGAACCTGATCTACCACCAGTTATCCCAGATTATTGCTTTAATGTCAGTATGGCAGGGCTCATCAACTCACTAGAAAGGCTTGGAGAAAAAGTCCGATGGCCAAGGAAAACCGACAAACCAGCTGGAAAGTGAGACCCGAGTAAGCATTGTGATTTCCATGATGACATCGGACACAATACCGAAGATTGCGTCGCATTGCGGAAGGAAGTCGCGTATCTTCTGAAAAATGGGTATTTGGCAGAGATCATGTCAGAACGGAGTAAAGCTCTTTTAGGAAGGATTGACAAGTCGTCATCAAAAGCAGCCCGCCCCCCATCACCTTCAGCTCCATGCCAGGTAATTAATTTCATTAGCGGTGGATCAGATTTATGTGGACTAACATATTCCGCAGCCAAGCGACACGCTCGGGATTATTCTCGAGACAAGTCGATACAGGTATACCGGGTAGAGAAGCGACAGGACAACTGGAAGAACACTGCCATTACATTCGACGAGTCGGACATGCCTGATCCTATGCAAGCCCATCATGACACTTTGGTCATATCCTTGAGAGTTGCCAACTTCGAAGTGAAACGGGTCCTTGTTGACAACGGGAGTACGGCGAACATAATTACCATGCGGACGCTGGAGCACATGGGAGTCAAGGAAGATGACATAGCAAAATCGGGATCCACCCTAGTCGGTTTCAATGGAGAACCAAGCCGGACCATAGGTAACATCTCTCTCCCTGTTTATGCTAATGGTCTTTATGTGCAGGTCAAGTTTGATGTGATTCAAGACCTCCCGGCATATAACATGATTCTGGGGACCCCGTGGCTGCATCAAATGGGAGCTATTCCGTCAACCTATCACCAAGTAGTCAAATTTCTGACGCCTTGGGGTGTAGAATCTATTCAAGGAGACCAAACAGTAGCCAAGTCCTGCTATCAGACTGCCATGAAGCCTACAACAAATCCACCAGCTTCAGCATAGCAACTAAAGGGTGACCCAGCTTTGGAAGAAGATGACAAGAAAATAGAAGAAGTCATCATCGATGATGAGCATCCAGAACGGGTCATCCGCATCGGAAAAAACGTACCAGAATGCCTCAAAAGCAAACTTATTCAATTTCTTAAGGAATATACGGACGTATTCGCTTGGAGCCATCGGGACATGACAGGTATTGACCCGAAAGTCATCACACACAGACTTAATGTCAATCCGTCATATAAACCCGTCAGGCAACGAAGGAGACGTTTCGCTAGGGAACGAAATGACATCATAAATCAGGAAGTCGAAACGCTTTTCCAAACCGGGAAAGCTAGGGAGGTCAGGTATTCGGATTGGCTAGCAAATGTTGTTGTCGTTAGGAAGAAAGCGGCAAAAGGCAAAAAGGCAAAGTGGCGAGTGTTCGTAGACTTTACTGATTTGAACAAAGCATGCCCGAAGGATTCATTCCCGATGCCACACATAGACGTATTGGCTGAAGCAACTGCTCGACATGAGATGCTCTCGTTTATGGACGCTTTCAGCGGATACCACCAAATTCAGCTACATCCCGACGATCAGGAGAAGACGGCCTTCATTACTGAAACAGGTACATATTGTTATGTCGTTATGCCTTTTGGTCTTAAAAATGCAGGTGCGACGTTCAAGAGACTCGTCACTATGATGTTTAAAGATCAGATAGGAAAGACCATGGAAGTGTACATAGATGATATGCTCGTCAAGACACAGAAAAATGAGGACCATATTGACAACTTGACGGAATCATTCAAGAAATTGAGAGAGTACAATCTAAAGCTCAATCCGTCAAAATGCGCCTTCGGAGTGTCATCTGGGGAATTTTTGGGCTATATCGTCAGTGAGCGTGGAATAGAAGCGAGTCCGGAAGTAGTCCGAGCCATTCTGGACATAGAATCACCAAAGTCAGTCAAAGACGTCCAAAGGCTAACGGGACGAGTAACAGCACTGACTCGCTTCATTTCCAAGTCATCCGACAGGTGTCGCCTCTTTTATGACATACTTCGCAAGAACAAAAAGTTTGAATGGACGGATCAACATGAACAGGCACTTAAGCAATTAAAGGAATATATGACTACTCCACCACTGCTGACGAAACCAAAAGAAGGCGACGAGCTCCAGCTTTACCTCGTCGTTTCAGAACATGCTGTTAGTGTTGTGTTAACCAAAGAGGACGACGGATTGCAAACGCCGGTATACTATATAAGTAAGTCGCTAAATGGCCCTGAAACCAAGTTCGCTTTGCTTGAAAAATTGGTTTTAGCCTTAATTTTTGCATCAATTAAGTTACGTCCTTACTTTGAATCGCATACCATTTGTGTTCGAACTAATTATCCCATGAAGTCAATCATGAGGAAACCCGAGTTGTTAGGTCGCATGGCCAAGTGGTCAATTCAACTGGGAGCTTACGACGTCAGATATGAGCCAAGGACTGCCTTGAAATCTCAGGCGCTTGCTGATTTTGTGGCGGACTTTAGTCCAAAGCTCCAAACTGAAGCAGAAAGGGAGACATGTCTCATCATGGACGGTTTGCCTCAACAGAAGTGGATATTGCATACTGATGGGGCATCAAATCTAAATGGGGCAGGCTTGGGCGTAGTACTAAAGTCGCCACATGGGGACACTGCATGTGCTCCAAGCGGTACATTGCGATTTCAACGCCACAAACAATGAGGCGGAATACAAAGCATAGATCGTAGGCTTAACATTGGCAAAGGATTTAGGCGTCAAGATGCTCCAGGTAAAATGCGATTCTTTGTTAATAGTTAATCAAACTAACGGTGTTTATGCAGCAAAAGACGCTGCGTAGTTAGTTAATCAAACTAACTACGGGAATTGGAATTAGGTTACCAAAATGCCGGAGTCAAATTTCCGTGTTCCGCTCAGGGGTTAGGGCATTGTTTAGGGGTTAGGGCTTCCTGTCGGAATTGGGAAATCCGACAAGGTATAGATTTTTTTTTTTTGAAATTATACATCCGGCCAACTTGAATCAATTAAAATCTAAAAAAAAGTCATTAGATTCCATTTTATCTCCATTCGTAATTGGCACTTCGAACTAGAGGAAAAGCCAAAAATTTGGTCCCACCTATAATATTTATATACGTGTTCCATCTTAAACCAAAACTTTTACCTAACATTGGTGTTGATTTATGCTATAAAACCCATTCCCCATCCTCAAATTTTTAATACAATAAAAAACTTCTTTGCTCTCTTAATACTCCGTATATATTATATACAAATGTCTAGTGAGATTGTTGTTATGGTTCATTGGAATGGCTCTACATTTCAAAAAGATAATGAAATAGAGTACTCCATACCTCCTAGGGCGGTACTATTCATTAGTGAAGAAGATGATTTTACCAGTATACACGAGACTGTTCTAAACCGTGTTACAGGTGAGGGATTTTCCAAAATTAGATTAATTTATGGAAAATTGCCAAAATATAAGAACTCGGTATATGTTGCGTCTAGACTATGGCCCATTCATGATGAGAAGACATGGACTCATTTTTTCCGAATCGCTAGAAATGAGTACGATGAGTTGCACATTTACGTGGAAGCTATAGCGACTCAGCCACAAAACTTGACGTTCCACGAAGCTCCAACAAATAATACGGCTATGCTTCAAAATAGCGGAGCGGGACCATCATCAGTATATGGCCGGAGAAACAACCCCCAAACGTTTGAGAATTCCGAATCTCCCGGTATGTATCGATCATGTTAAATAGAATTTAAAATGAATTGGTTTTATGTGTTGACATTTATTGTTAATAGTTTAATAAATAGTCAAATGTTATATATATACTGATCCAATAACTTCTCTTTTTGGTAATCCTCATATTGGTCAAATTTGACATAGTTTTAAGGGACGGAGGGAGTAGTATATAGAAATTATGTCATTATATACTCCGTACTATTTTGATTATAAATTTATAATTAGATAAAATCAGACAAATAAGACTATTCATAAAAATCTTATGAATTGCATAAAATTTCTAATAATTAAGTGCGGATCTGACCCATTTATAATAAAAATTAAACAGATAAAAATTCATCACATAAGACTAGTTCATGTATTAAACATGTAATTTATTTTTATGTATTTTGATAATAGTACATTACACTAGTTTAAAGAATAGTATATTACATTAGTTTAAATAATACTTCGTAGTACGTTACACGTTTAAAAAAAATGCGGGCACATTCAATGAAACAAGGATCCATTCAATTAAATAAGGGAAAACTGTCAAATAGGTCCTCGAACTTTCATAAAAAGGTCAATTAAGTCCTTCTATAGGAGGTTCTGTCCGGCCGTCGCGATTTGGGGCAGTTCCCGGTAGAATTTTTTGATGAATTTTTTTTAGCATCTTATTCACCAAGTCTAGTTTACTCATACCAAATTTCAGCTAAACATTCAATCGGGAACACATTCAAATTAATTCTTGAAGATAATTGCGCATTTTTGCGTTCTCGAATTAATTTGATTGCACTCCCGATTAAATTTTTAGCTGAAATTTGGTATGAGTAAACTAGAGTTACTTGAGTGCAATCGAATTTTTAGCTGAAATTTGATTGCACTCCCGATCAAAAAATTCCACTGGGAACCGCCCCAAATCGCGACGACCGGACAAAGTCTCCTATAGAAGGACTTAATTGACTTTTTTATGAAAGTTCGAGGACCTATTTGACAGAATGTAATAATGACTTTTTTAGTAAACTAATGACATTGCTTTTCGTTTTTTGTTTATGGTGACTAGTGGGTGTTTTGCCCTCTTATTTTACACTGTTTGACACTGTTTGATATAGATTTGTAAGGTAAATAAGTGTAAAGATGAATAAGAGTCGGAGGGAGTGCAATTTTAAAGTATTTTGTGTACGGAATATTGCTTATTTTATTGATATAGAGAAGTAAAATAATTTAAAGGAAAGACTAGGTTTTTCAAATTTGTAACTAATGATATAATAATGTTTTGAATTAGTAAAGATTCACTATAAATAAATTTTTAAATAAAAAAAACATAAAAAACGGTACACATCCAACTGTACTCCCAAATAAATAAAGAAATGTAGTATAAAGCATCAAACTAGAGTACAGGGTCTAAGGAGACGGTTTACGTGAACAAGGAAGAATATGGGGGTACTCTAAAGCATTTATTATAGGGTTAAATTAGACTTTTAAAATTAGAAATTAAAAGGACAAAGGTAAAACGCTACCAAAACTTAGGAGTTACTTCTATTTTAAACAGCTAGGATAAATATAATCAGATAAACTTTTATCAGATATAATCATATAAAATTTAATTAGATAAACTTTTATCAGATAAATATAATCAGATAAACTTTTATCAGATATAATCATATAAAATTTAATTAGATATATTTAATCGGATACATTTGATGAGATAATATTTAATAAAATAAATATAATCAGATAAAATTTAATTAGATAAATGTTATCACATAAAAATTAATTAGAGATATTTAAGATAGATAAAGCCTACCTACCGAAATTAAGAGATATTAGAGGATTGCAACCAACTAGAAGAAACACAAACAACTTACGTAGTAATTTATAGAAACAATGACGGAAGACTCCTAACTCTCCTCTGGACAAAACTAGGATTCAATTTAATTTGGACAGAAAAGAGATTAAATAAAACTGAATGGACTCAAATACCCTCTAAACTAACCAAGCCCGTCGTCTCCCGACTCTCCCCTTTTTCCTTGGCAAATCCAGATCCGCTCAGCTCCATCTTCAGGTCTCCACCTCTGAAGCCAAGTCGCCGCATCTCCTCCGGCTTCCGGTCAGCGCCACTGAGGTACCGCCTCCACCTCCGAAGCCAAGTCGCCGCATCTCCTCCGTCTTCCGGTCAGCGCCTCTGAGTTGCCGCCTCCACCTCCAGGTCGTCGTCGGCTGCTCATCTTCTTCTTCTCGATTTCTGTCTTGCATATTGTGATGGAGCCGAAGAGTCATTGGCTAAAAGAAGTCTACGACTTCAAATCGGCACTCGGCTTGGTTTTTTGGAGAGGGCGGTGGTCTGCTGGGGCTAGGGGGAAGGATGTAGCGGTGGCGATTGCTGGGACTAGGTGCCAATGTAGGGAGCCATTGTTCTTCAAGACCTGGGGTTGGGAATGGGGCTGCCGGGGCGGTGGCGCTCATCGCCGGGGAGGGACGATGGTTTGCAGTGGTTGGGGGCTAAATATGGTGATGGGATGAGGTGGTTGTGGGGCTGGGGCGGGTTTGTGGCAGTTTTTGTGCAGGGGAATGGGGCTTGGAAGGGGGCTGTCGCGGTGGCGGCCCTGCCGGAGGGCGTGTGGCGGCGGTAGGCGGTGCTACATGGCGGTGGTGGGTAGCATCTGTAAAAATCGGACCGGGTAATCGTAACTGAGTGTACTGGTTAACAAAAATGTTGGATGGGTAACGTAATTGATCAGATCGTGTAAGTGTAACTGACGATCAGATTGGCCAGTCGCGTAACTGTAACTGGCGGTTCGGAAAATTGTAATTGACCGGACCAGATAACTGTAACTGACAAGTCAGGTAACTGTAACTGGAAGAATCAGGTAACTGTAAATGATGAGTCGAGTAACTGTAACTGAGAAGTCGGGTAACTATAACTGAAAAGGTCGGGTAACTGATGAGTCAGGTAACTGTAACTGGTCGGATAATTGTAACTGGCGACGGGTAACTGTAACTAATCGGGTTGGGTAACTGTAACTGAACGGATCAGATAACTGTAAATGATGAGTTTGGTAACTGTAACTGGTCACTGACGAATTTTGGTCACTGGTGAATTTTGGATTTTTGGTCACTAATGATTTTTGGTCACTGGACGTTGGTAACTGGACGGACGAACGTTGGTCACTGGTCGAGGTTGATTACTTGACGACATTTTTGGTCACTATTAATTTTGGTCACTGACAGATTTTGAATTTTTGGTCACTAATAATTTTTTGTCACTGGAGGATTTTGGTCACTGACGGATTTTTGGATTTTTTGTCACAAATGATTTTTGGTCACTGGGTGGATTGGTCATGGTCACTAGTCAGATTGGTCACTGGACGGGTTGACGTTGGTAACTAGGTAGAATTTTTGGTCACCAATGATTTTGGTCACTGACGGATTTTTGGATTTTTGGTCACAAATGATTTTTGGTCACTAGATGGATTGGTCATGGTCACTAATCAGATTGGTCACTGGACGGGTTGACGTTGGTAACTAGGTAAAATTTTTGGTCACTAATGATTTTGGTCACTGACGGATTTTTGGAATTTTGGTCACAAATGATTTTTGGTCACTGGGTGGATTGGTCATGGTCACTAGTCGGATTGGTCACTGGACGGGTTGACGTTGGTAACTAGGTAGAATTTTTTGTCACTAATGATTTTGGTCACTGACGGATTTTTGGATTTTTGGTCACAAATGATTTTTGGTCAGTGACGAATTTTGGTCACGATAATGGTTTTGGTCACTGTGGCGTTATTGTAGACTAATGGGTGAGATTCTATTAAAATAAGGGTATAATAGTCTCTTAACCCATTGTTAGTCTCATTTTTGGAAAATTGAAATAAAGGTCTCTTTTTTGTTCATAGCTCTTTTTTTAGTATTATTTTAGACATAACCCTAATTTATACCCACCAGAAGAAACACAAACAACTAAAATACTCCGTAGTAGACTAGTGGTTAGCTTTCTTCCAAACAAAAGTACTGAGTGGACCTTTTTTACAGAGTAATATATGGAGTATGGTTAAAAATCTACACTCAAAAAGATTGTAGTGTAGTTTGCTGGTATGTGTGCTGGCATTTCTGGTGATAGACCCGCGTTCGAATCCCCTAGGACGTTTCTTTTTGCAAATAAATTTTAATCAAATAAAATTTATTTACCTAAATTTTAATCAGATGCAATTTTATGTGTTAAGATTTTTAAGAGATAAATACAATCACGTAAATATAATAAGATAAAATTTTAGGTATATTTTAGGATAACTTTATCAGATAAAATTTAATCAGATTTCACATAAAATTTAATTAGATAATATAATCACATAAAATTTAATTAGATATATTTAACCGTAGAAATTAGAAGAAACATAAAAATTGACCCATTAAGTCAAATGTCATCTTTTACTTTATGGGACCACTCCACCACCCCAACTCCCCACCCCTTTACTCTTTTTGTGTCATTTATGAAATTTTTGAATGTTACATACATCTACTTTGTACAGTCACAAACTTGGATGAAGAGTCGGACGACCCAGATTATGAACTGGTTTATAGTAGTGAAACTGAATCGTCCACGAGCGATGATAATGAAGAGGATAGAAGAACCATACTATGAACTAGTAGATTCTGAGCCAGAAAGGATCGAAATCGGCGCGATTTATAGTTCATATCATGCACTCAAAGGGATGGTGGCGAGAGAAAATATTCGCCAATTTCAAGTTTTCCAATCGGTAGACAAATGACCGCGGTCTTGGAAGGTGGTCTGCATCAACCCTAACATTTGCACTTGGCATATCCAAGCTGGGGAACTTCTGAATTCCAAAAAGTGGAAGGTTAAAAAATATTAACCCCACCCCAGCTGTAGGGAGGATCCTACCATGGCTCCGTATGATAGGATCCTAACGGCCAGGATCATAGCAGCCGAGATCGCTCCGAGATCGGCCCGGACTACAACATTAAACTGATAATGTCAGACATCTATGAAAAATTTAAAATCCGTGTTGGATATAAAAAAGCTTGGTGTGGACGGTTGATTGCTCTGGAATGTAAATTCGGCAATTGGGAGGCGTCATATAATGAACTACCTAAGTTGTTGGAAGCAATACGATATTCAAATCCAGGGAGTGTTGTTCATCTCCAATCACTACAAATCGGCATTCCCGATACGTTACAATTCTTCCGAGTGTTCTGGTCATTCAAAGCTTCTATTGACAGTTTCAAATATTGTCTACCTGTAGTCTCGGTTGATGGCACTCACTTATACGGAAAATACCAGGGGGTTCTTCTAGTTGTAGTAGCCATGAACGCTAACCGTGAGATATTTCCTCTTGTATATGCTGTTGTTGCGAGTGAAAATGCTGAAAGTTGGTCGTGGTTCTTTGAAAGAGTTATGTCTGATGTGGTTGGAAGTGATCGTAGAGTGTGCATAATCTCCGATCGGATTTTCCAATTCCGACAGGAAGCCCTAACCCCTAAACAATGCCCTAACCCCTGGTCGGAACACAGAAATCCGACTCCCGCATTTTGGTAACCTAATTCCAATTCCCGTATTTTGGCATGTCAAACTCCAAAGTCCCGCATTTTGGTAATTTCCTCTGGTAAGTTTCTTACCAGAGGAAACTTTATTGATATTTCTTGAACACGGTGAAAAACCCATCTAGCGAGCCTTGATCGAGACTGAGCCCGGAAGAGACATACCTCCATCCACTAACTTATGAAGCTAACATCCTGGTTTTGGATTATTTGCAAAACTGAAACATGGAAGAAAAGAAAATCAGCCACTAAAAATAGTCCTCAGCAAGCTATATGGAGTATATGAGATAGATACAAGTTGCGCTGAATTCCAATGTGGTCAATTCAAGCCAGCTTCAATCGAGCCATTCTATTAACTTGAAAACTAGTATACTAGATACGATAAGAAGTTTTTCGCATTTCCTTTTCCAAGTGTCTCGAAATATCAATTTATTTTTTTTATTTATATAAACAGAAATATATTATTGGAATATCACAATAACCCTAACTTTTTGCTTATCTTTTTCTTAATTCGACGCAAAATAAGGAACATTTGATGGAGAACATATTTGTGCAAGTCGGAATAGGAACATTTTTGCTTGATGGAGAACATATTTATTTACCATTAGTATGGGATATTAGTTTCATCGTTTCTATTTATTTGATGGAATAAAAATTCATTTCATCATCGTTTCGAAATGTAGAGACTCATTTCAAAATTTGTAAAGATCTTACAATTAAAGATATTTCATCATCGGAAACTGTTTTTTTGCCTATCTAGCTATCTGTGATTATATTTAATTATTGACATTTGATTAAAGAATACAATAATACCCGAGAATTTTATTAGCAGAGAAGTTTTTGGACTGTTGTCAAAAGCATTGTGTGTGTACTAGCCAATTAGAAGTCTACGAAGTATATATTTTTCTTTTGAGAGATTAGAAGTATATGTGTGTGTGTAATTAGAAATTGAAGTAAATTTTTATTGAATCATTGCAATTAGTGAAAAACAAAAATATAAACATTCATTTGCAAAACTAATGAAGAGGAAGATTAATTAATCGAAAAATGATGTTGCACCAACATAGTATTACCCACTTTCACATGGATAAATCCACATGCATGTCAATTAGCTCAACAAATATAAGTCTGTGTGAAAAATACCAATATGAAAACATGTAAAATCATTGTTAGATAATAATTCTTGTGAGTAAACTGCATAGATATTGATTTCTTTTATGCGCGCACACACATAGATCCGTGTGCTAATATTGTCTGTAATTTGCACACATACATATATTTGTAATTTGTATGCACACAGACCTATCATTCCACATAATCTATATAATATAATAAAGCAATCTCAACAAGGAAGCCTATATGAAGGAATTGTGACATGTGGCAACACACTCTAGAGTAAAAATTGACATGTGGCATCATATAAATGTAATTTTCAACTTTAATCTCAAATGCATTATGCATGCACGCAACATTTATAGGAACTCACATACATAAGTGAAAATCTACTGACCTTCCAAAACTTCTAAACTCACACATGCATTTACATTCAGTTTCATTAAAATATAAAATGTCTATTCAAATTACATTAGACTAGCAGTTGCCTTTGTGTTAATATCCGTTTATCTATAAACATAAAGCACAACTAGCAGTGACTTTTGTGCACACATGCTGATCTTAAATTATACTACATATCATATGACTGTGGAAGTTTCCAATTTAAAATGTCTCAAAGGTTCCATTATATTTATTTTCACTAGTGATAGTATCTACTACGTATTTCATTTTGCTAGGCTTGCTAATTTCCATTACTACTTTCGATCATTATAACTATATTATTTGCATTAAGTTTGCTAGGGTATGGCGTGAAAACAATTTTTAGAATATCTCAATGGTTATCGTTCAGTTTGCAAAAGGTGAAGGGTTATAGAGGTTTTTTCCATTTCATAAATACGGAGTATATGATTCTATATTTCTATCATTAATATAATGTCTTATTGCATATGATAATTAAAGTTGTTGCGATTATAATTGTCCAATTTTTTTCTTGGCACTCGAGGGGCTGTGAGCCTCCAATATGCGATGAAAACAATCAAACTTTTATCATTTAAGAAAAATTATGTCTAAGACTGTGAGCCCGATTTTTAGATCCATGATTCTATCTATTTATTGAATGGCAGTCATTCGGAGTAGTTTACAAAAAAATCATAAATTTAATGTTATTGCCATTTAAAAAAAATTGTGACATCCTTACAATCTTTTACATTCTATTCTAGCTATTTTGTTGGAATTGTAACAAAATTCTCAGTTTTCAAAAGAATAACCCCTACATAACAGTCAAAAAATGGTTAAAATATATTTTTAAAGTAAACATACTTATGATATACAAGTACTTTTTTAGTATATAAATGTAAATGATGAATCAGAAGTAATAAAAGAAACATTTTGAACTTTATCCAAATATTTCTTGATATGTAATGATAAACACATATAGCCTTTAGGAATAAAACTTTACAACATTCGGCTGTTTCTTCCTCACTCTTTTATACTTCCCCCGTCCCTAATAACTTTGCCAAGTTTGACTGGCACGGGGATTAAAAAGTAAAAACTGTGTGGTTGAAGTTTGTGCAACGGAGAGAAAATTAACCGGAACCACAAATTTTTTACTTAAAAAGGAAAGTGACAAAGTTAATGAGACATCCAAAAAGGGAAAATTGGCAAAGTTATAAAGGACGGAGGGAGTATGTTATTTATGTTCCGTTTCAATTTATGATTACTATGTATTACTTACCCTACAACAGTCAACTAGCACTTTTTAAACAACTATTGTAAGTAGAAAAACTTTGATTATATTCATATTTGTATTTTCAATTCTATAAATTTACAGTTGTTTACCCATTTTGTGTATTTTCCTTTTCTTTCTCTTTAAAATATACGATAGTACTTCTCATTTTTCAAAAAATTTAACCATGACGTGCTCTTACCGTGCGGCGCACGGGTACATTTTGATTGACTCGCAACATACATGGGTCAACTCACTTAACCTGCTATCCGTGCAAGTTGCACCACGAAATCGGTGAGTTTACAGGATTGAAGAATGACAACTCTAACCCACTGTGAAATGAGATGAAATAAGCTAGCCCTATGGACTTCGACTATTTTGACAGCTCTGTCCATAGTCGGTTGAATTTTCTTTTAAACACTAATTGATGAATTCATGTAATTCATTTTCCCGACAATTTTAATAAAAACTTTACACACATATTTTCCCGTGCAGTGCACGGGTACACATACTTGTTACATAAAAATTACGAAGTAGTATCGGATGACTCGATTTAATTGTGACAACCAATTCAACCGCAAAAATTAATGCATGTTTTTTATGAATTGGAGTAATGGAAACGTCGAAATGACTGCGTACTAACAATAACAATTCATGATATCACTTACAAGACTTTGAACATGGATAGTACGAATAAAGACCTAGGAACAATTCCGGCCATTCTATTGTTGTAAAGCCTCCTGCCAAATTGCCAATACCACCAAAATAAACTGATTAAAGAGTTGTCCTTGTTAACTAACTAATTAATGTATGGGTATCTTACAACAATGAAAGCTTACAACCAAAGCGAGATTGAGTCGGCTCTGATCTCATCCAGTTCATTATATTCGAATTTATTCAAGTTTGTGATCTCGAATTGAACTACTCTATTTTTCGGTAGGCTTATCAAGCAACATTTTAACCAACATTTTGTAATAATAAGGGCATCACCATCTATGAGGTTATTAGGTGATTATTCTAGTGACATGGTAAATTATTTCGGGGAGCATGTTGAGTGAGAGATATTATTGGGCGAAATTAATTTATAGAATAGTCTGAGATAAAAATATGAAAACGGATTATTTTGAGATTATTTATGAAGTTATAGTTATTTAGTTAATATAGGACCACAAAGGACCGGATTATTTCGGGATAATGGTTGAAGGTAATTCAGAGGGGATGTGATTATTGTAAAACATTTATGTGGCAAATATTAAAAAGGTAAGAATCACAAAAAATCAGATTTTGTTAGAAGCATGAATGTGGATGCTCTAAGAAAAGGTAAGATTGGAGTTAGTTTTAATTTCTAGTTGTATTGACTGGAGTTACTTTAGATGACCATTTTAGCTATTATATTTTTCGTATAAATGTTTCTTTATTTTATTAATAAAATATATTTTAATTTTTTTTCATAAATCAGAAGAATCTACCAATACAGACACTTCATCAGCCCCAACTTCATAACTTTCAATGTTATCAAATGGGCTCTAAATTCACTCCTTAAACTATACACTTGCGCTTTTGGTCACCAGCCAATATATATATATGAACTATGTGTGCATTGCAGTGCAACTTTCGCAATAATATTAAGTTTTGAAAATGCCGCTTTTATCGAATGTTTTGCATTTTGATAGAATTTTTCCCCAAAATATTATTAATAAAAAACTCATAGACAAGAATGTGATTTAATAACTATTAGTGTTTATAATTGTGTTCACACTTTACATCGTAGTGATTATATGAAGACACTACGATAAAACTTGAAAACAATTATAGTCACTAATAGTTACTAAGTCATATTTGTATCCATCACCTTTTGAGGAATAACATAATTAGTGTAATTTTTTCTTGTTTATATATTGTGTAAATCCATTATTCGATGCATTTAATTTAAACATATTTGAAAAGTCAATTACGCCCTTGAACTATAAAAACATTCAATTGAGTCCATGAACTATATAAAAAGAGTCAAATTGGTAATTTACACCGTTGATTCCCGGTTAACAAGTCGCTTTGTTGATCTGTTAGTCTAGGTGTGATTTTTTACTTTTTTCTGTCTTTTATTTCCCTTCTTTTCCCTTTTTCCCTCTTCGGGCCCACCTTCCCCATTAGGCCTTGGTTCATTTTTCTTGGGCCACACCTCCATCTTCTTTCGTGTTTCCCGTCATGTTCTTCCTCGACCTTCACCTCCACCGTAGATATGGCTATCTACTGGTTCGATCTTCTGCATCGATTATAACAGCTCATTTTTAAATTATTTTTTATTTATGAGAGAATTACCTAAATAAGACTAAGAGTATGTAGAATTGCAAAAATAGGACATAATGTTTTATGTTTCCTTAATAGGACTAATTATTTGTATTTGGACCAAAACAACCTTCTTAATTCCTGCTGCATTGATTCGCTGGGTGCGATCAATCTCACTTGCGATGGACGGATGTCTCTGCCCAGGTAAGAGTCTTCATCTTTTTCTTTTGCTCCTCCCTTAACTTCTTCTCAAGCTCTCATGTTTTCTTCTTCTATAACTTTTCTATTTTCTTCTTCTTTTGGATTTCCAAATTTTTGTTAATCCTGAATTTTATTTATTAATTTGGATTTTTGTATTTGAATTTTATTTATTAAGCAAAATGACAATTTTATAATATGAGAATGTCAAAATTATTGGTTATTTGAAAAAACTGTTATATTTCTGGAAGTATATTTATCAGGGTGACAATCTGAAAATGTCATCCTTATGGCATTTTATGGCATACGTGAGAATGCCATGTTTTGAAAAAAAATGTCACCTGTAAGGCAATACTATGGTAGTCTCACTTTGAAATTATAACATTTGTAATGTCACCCGTAAGGCAATACTATGACATAAAGTAACAGTTTTATGTCACTTTTGCTAAGGTGACAATTTCAAAGAAGAAATTTCAAAAAGGAAAAATGTCATTTTCATGACATTTTTACAACAAAAATGACATTTTCAGATTGTTATCCTCGTAAATGTACTGCCACACACATGTTTTTTTTTCAAATAACCAATAATTTTGACATTCTGAGACTAAAAGGTGTCATTTTCCTAATTAAATAAAATTTAAATCCAAAAAATCCAAATTAATAAAATAAAATTCAAATAAAAAAAATCCAAAGAAGAAGAGAACATAGAACCAGAAATTTGAAGAAGATTAGAAGAAGTAGAAGAAGATGAAGAAGAAGAGAGGAGGAGGAGGAGGAGGAGGAATTTACCTATGGTTGACGGCGGAGCTGGAGTCCATGGGAGGAAGGGATGTGCAGAGTTGGTGCTATTAATTATAGTCGACTGGGAGAAAGCAGCGATGAAGGTGGCAGAGTAGCGATGAAAGCCCGGGTCGGGGGCAGAGTAGCGATGAATTGCAGAAGAGAGAAATAGGGTTCAATTAAAGAAGGGCAAAACTGTAATCTGGAGTCCTATTTGGGAAATAAAAAACTTAAAGTCCTATTTTGGAGTTTAATCCATGTTTTAGTCCTATTTAGATCAATTTCATTTTATTTATTTAAATTCATCCTCAAAGTTGGCCGCAGGCCATAAAAGAACATCCCGTCCCATCTTCTAATAGCAGCGAATCACAGATGCCAAGAAAACCTATTCCGTACAAGAAAACCTCCGTCGTTCACCGTTCAGGGAAGGAAGCCTCCGTCGTACAAGAAACATCATATGACATCGGATGCTCCAAACACAGAACCGACGGGCAGGGGCGGATGTAGTGCTTAGGGAGTGGGGGCATGTGCCCCCAATAAAATTCCAAGTTTTTTCATATATGATAGAGTGATTAATGATTAGAAACGGTTTTGCCCCCAACAAAAATTATGAGTTGCCCCCAATAAATTTTTATAACGTGCTAAACTAGTTATATGAATGCCTCTCTAAAAATACGCAGTATGTCTTAGTTTGTTTGAATTGAGATACGGTAACTATAACAATTATGTTTGAATCAAATAAATCAAAAACAAAAATTAAATAATTACGTAGTATAACAAAAGTACTTTAGTTCATTTATAATTATGGGTATGAGTGCATCTCTTACAGGAATAATATTATAAGTACTACGTAGTACTTAATATTGTTATGTAAAATATTTGCTATCAGATTGATGAGTTGAATTATGTTACACTTCTAACATATAAAATATGATAGAATATTATGTTACATGGCTGAAGTGAGAATGGGTCTGAGATCGGGTTCCTCCTCACCCGCTCATTTTGTGCTAGTATACAAATACTTATGGCGTACTGTAGAACTATTATTATGTTCTAATATAGATATTTGACTCTAGTAAAATTATTGAACATTTGATCCTTTATTTTTAAGATAAAAAATCTCTTGCTCCAACCTAGGACGGTTAACGAATCGAACATTTATCGAATATTTGAGTTTCAGCTCAGTCGAGCTTTTGAACTCGGTTCGAGCTGAGTGTTAAACTCGAACATAGCAGTACTTAGCTTGGTCCGAGTTCGAGCCTATCGAACAACATAAAATTATAAATATAATTTATGTATATGTCAAAATTTAAGCATAATTAGTATGGTATTATGAATTTAAATATGATTAATAACGAACTGAATACTTGTCAAATAATTCGAACCACATTTGTAAAGCATGAACCTAAATTTTAAATTTGAGCATACATATTGAGCCGACACGGCTACCGAGCCGACACGATCCTCGTTTTTAAAGCTCGCCGAGTTTCGAGCTCGAACCCGAACACTCCTATTACCGAATCGAGCCGAGCTCGAGCTCTGGGTGTTCAGGCTCGACTCGGCTCGTTAACAGCCCTATTCTAACCTTTATTTATGCCCCCAATAAACATATTTCCTGGATCCGCCACTGCCGACGGGTCTGCCGGACTGAACTTCCACTACCCCATCTGCAGATGCGCCTACGTCTCATACTCCTTCCCCTTCAGACTGAAGACGGAGCCAGAAACCGATGTCAGTGGTGTCAATTTAACAAAGCACTATTTTTTTAAGCAGAGTACTATTATATAATAGTCTATACACATATAAAGCAAAAAAGCAAATATTGTCACTAATAAATTAAAGTACTAATGCACAACTGTCCACAGCGCGTTTTTATATTTTGAAAACGTTGTACAATTTTTTCTTGGGAAAATTAGCAAATCTGCCCTCGAACTAACTTAAAAAGTGCAAATCACCCCTTCTATAGGAGGCTCTGCCCGGCCTTCTCCATTTGTGGCGGTTCCCAGTGGAATTTTTTGATGAAATTTTTTCAGCATCTTCTTCATTAAGTCTAATTTACTTGTACCAAATTTTAGCTAAAAATTCAATCAAGAAAGCAGTTAAATGAATTTTTGAAGAGAACTGCGCAATTAAAGAGCACAATATATTTCAGAAACTCATTATAAAGTCATTTTGAATATTATGAACAGTCATCTTCAACTTTTTTGGGAGCATTATTCAAAACAACAATATGAATGTTATTATTATGATTTGGTAGAAAAGTTAAGAGTTCAAAAAAATTCCCTTGCTTACTTGACTCTTCTGATTCATCACAACCTCGAAATGCTAGCCCTTGACACAAGAGGAACTGAGTAGAAGCAGTGAATCTAGTACGATATTCAGTTCAAGCTTGATTTGTCTGTTTAATCAAAACTGATTGAATGTGTTGATTTTGATTCATCAAACACTCCACCTTTTTCACAGCTTCATTGTGAGCACTATTAGGAGGTCCTACACGAATATTAAACCTCTCTTTTTTATTCCAATGAGAAAAACCCTCCGTTATAAATGCCTCACCACCACTTTGTTTTCCCACGTCTTGTCTAAAAAGATAACAATGTACGCAATATGCCGATCTTAATTTCGATATACTATATTCTAACTAATTCCCATCATCATCAAACCACTTTCGGTTAAACCGACGCAAAACATTGCCTATGTTTTTTTGGGGAACGTATGGTTGCATGGTTGACATGGGTCATTATGTAAATATTTCCTTCATACCTTATCTTGATCATCCGGATGATAATTAGAAACTCCTTTTATTTGTTTGGGATCTAACGGAAGCGCTTCTAAATCAACTTCAACACGAGTTCTCTTAGAATGTTGTAATTGTTGTTCACTAGATTTCCCACATCCTTTTGGAGTGGTGTCAGTTTATAATTTATGAAACATTACATACACCTATACAAAGAATTTTTTTTTTCAGTGGTGTCAATTTTAGAATTTCGAAAAATTTTATATACCTATTTATGAGGGAAAAAAATTTCAGTGGTGTCAATTGACACCACACCTCCCTTATTGGCTCCGTCCCTGCCGGCTTCAGTGCCCCTCTCACGTCCTCTGTTTTAGTCGTCACCATACTCCAATGTCGGCTGTGACCAGATTTCTTGTCCGATGGCTCCATTCGTCATCTCCGGTGTGTGGCGGGCTGAAGATGAAAGAGGAGAAAAGGGTAGGATAGGACGGGCTAAAGAAGAAGGGGCCGGCGGGGGGTGGTGGCCTGGGGCGGGCTGTGGTGAAGAAGAAGAAGAAGATAGAGGAAGGGAGGGGAAGGAAGTTGTGAGGCGGGCTGCAAAAAGAAGAATAACGAAGGGAGAAAATGAAAAAAGAAAAGGAAACTCATACTACCTCCGTCCCAAATTGAGTTGCAATTTTGACTTTTCTTGGTCAAACAGATTCGTTTTGTTCGCTTAATTAGGTTGTCAATTTTTAATTATATTCAATTTTCGAGTTTACAACTTTGAAGAGATTTTAATGTAGTTTATGAATATGTAAATTTTAATTATTAAAAATTGAATTCATTATCAATAAGAAGGTTTGACTTTTATCATCGGTTGACCAAAAAATGTTGACTTTGCAAAACAATTTGGGACGGAGGGAGTAAATAATAGGCCACCTGTCCACCTGGATTGACATGTAACTCAACTCACTGGGAAACAGGGAATCAACGGTTAAAATTTCAGATTTGATTGTTTTTATATAGTTCATGTACTTAATTGAATGTTTTTATAGTTCAAGGGCTTAATTGACTTTTCTAGTATACTTGGAGGGCTAATTTGACAATTTTCTCTCTTTTTTTTTTATCGTCAAACATATTTGCACATTGAATCACGTTCTTATTTTTATTGAATAAATATACATATATTAAACCAAATACGGAGTAGTTGACATGAATATTGTGTATACTCACATTGAATCACATATATTAGACACAGTGGCCGGACGGCGGCTCCGGTTATGTATACTTGATAGGAACGTAGATATAGATATAGATATAGATATAGATATAGATATAGAGAAAATTACCTTGGGTATGAGTAAAACTCCATTAGTTTCTCAATCTATTACCTAACTAGTTTTTTCCCCAAAATAATATCTAAGATTCTAATATTTAATTAATTTCGTAATTAATAAATTAATTTCATGGACTAATATACTCTTTAGAATATGCCTATAAAATCCCAATCTTCTAATTATTCTCTCTAAACCCTAAGCTCTAATCTTCTCTGGCCGCAGCACACCCACCTCTCATCCCACTACCGCCGCACTGCCGCCTGCCACCACTGTCACGACCGCCGCCTGCCTCCGCCGTCTAGATGCGCCGCCGCATGCTCGCCGCTCAGAAGTCACGTCGCCGAGTCGCACGGGGTTTAGAAGCCTCACCCACAATGGTTGGCTCGGAGGTTGCCGGCGGCCTCACCACTGTGCATAGATGGCCGGAGAGCCATTTGCGTCTGCCTCGTAGGTGCCGCCCTTCGTCACCAACCAGCCGCCGCCTCGCAGGTGCCTCCCTTCGTCCCCAACCTGCCGCCACCATCTAACCGCATAGCCGCACTCCAACTCGCCGCCTCCATCTAGCTGCACGGACTGTCCGCCTCCATGCGTGAAATAGATGGCTTGCATGTCTCTTCCGTATATGAAGTCCAATTAAAATTAAAATTAGGTTTGTACGTAGTATATTTTCAAATGGGTTGACTCTGGATCGGCTACTTACTTTGTATCTGCTACTAGCTTAGGCCCATCATTCTCATTTTTGCTTTTGTTCTTTTTTTAATTTGGAGTTTCTAAAATTAGGGTTTGTGGGCATTAAATATGTGAAGTAAATATGAGCAGTGAACATCATAATAGATACCCCGTATTATTAAGTATGTCAATATATATATGTACATGGCAGTGAACGAATGCATTAATAAAAGTTTGTTGGACAATGATTATGATCGGTAGTGCAGTAACACAGAGCAGTAATTTACCGTGAAACGCAATACACTAAATTTCCTAAAAGAAATAAAATAATAAAATTATTAAATCTAAAAAAAACTATAAGTAATTTCGTAATGTGAATGAGAAGAGAATTAATTTTGGAAGTAGTGCATCGATTATTACCGGGTGTGCAGTCATGTTTTGCAATAATGACAATATAAAGTGCAGTAATTTTAATTGGACGAAATTAGTGCAAAATGCACATATTTTAAATAAGGGTATTTTTGTCATTGAACTTTTAATTAAAAACGAAATTTAATTTGTTTTTTGGATTTTCGGTCATACAATACTAAAAAAACTAGGTTAGTCATATTTAGGAAAACTCAATGAGTTTTAGTCATATTCCGGGAAATTTCCCATAGATATAGATATAGATATAGATATAGATATAGATATAGATATAGATATAGATATAGATATAGATATAGATATAGATATAGATATAGAGAGTTGGGATCAAATGAGAATATCATCTAATGAGAGAAATAAGAATAGATTTCAGCCCTTGGATTTTGATTGTTTCTTATTTCCCGTGCGTTCTTCATTAAGGGCAAATCAGGAATATATTATCTTACCATTCTAGCACACCGATTCATTCCATAACTGCCACACACAATGCTTGCTTAATCTACGCGATCTATTTATCATCCTTCCTTATTTTTACCGTTGTTTTTTCTTGGACTTCATCCCATCACCTTGTTCACCTTACTCGATCAACTCACACGACGACCTCTGCAACATAGGAGAGGAGAAGAAAGACATCGACTCCGATCACAACTAACCTTTTGAAAGTTTGAAACCATACTGATCGATATTAGAAGTGTTATCTATTATTGGAGAGACATGCTATATATATTAAAATATTACGTAGTATATATATATTATCGTAGATTCGTAGACCCATGTTACATAGAAGATAAATTCTTTTCAGATTTTGTAATGGATGCATAAAGTGCATGATATCTTAATTACAGACCTTATCATAAATATGTAAAATATGTATAAAGTATTATTAACAATTTGATGTTTGAAAAATTAATATCTGCCTTTTATTTATGACCTTATTGAATTTGGAAAATTACATTCGAAGTTAAATTTGCAAATATATACGTAGTAATAGGGGCAATGTTTTTCAATAGCTTTTCAATGCACCATTATTAATATCTCATTATTGCATTTTTATGATGTTTTTGTGCACTAGCTTATATTTTTCTATATCTTTCACTTTTGTACATTTTATTTTTCGTAATTCCATGTAAACAATTAGAGTTTTTATCATTATTTCAATTCAGGTTTTAGTATGTGTGCGCAATGCATCTTTCATGATTGTATGATAATTGTGCACAAATGTATGCGCTTGTTTGCTAAATAACAACTTGAAAAAAGTGCATATTAATGAGATAGCAAGAACATGTTAATGAAATAAGAAGTGCGCTTCACAAAAGAGAATGTTAATGTTATTTGATGCACTTATGCTCATACATATTGCACTTTATCGAAGTATTCATAGACCTTGCATTATTGATTCCTAAAAGTGCATTCACGATAACACAAATGTGCATTTCTGCACTTATTACAATATACGGTCGTCACTTTTAGTTGAACAAAGATCACTTTTAGTTATATTTACATAACAACTAATGTAAGTGATCAAAAGTGAACAATCAAAACATAAACGTGCATCAAGTATTTAGGTGAAGTGCATATAAATGTTTATCACTATTAATAGTGCACATAAAAAATATGTACACATCCTTGCCTAAAGATCGATGCACTTTTGTATTTTTAAAATTTAAATAATAATTGGTCTGACCTAACTAAATGAACGATGACACAATTTATTTCCTTGTGCACTTTCATTTTGAACATATTGCATGCTTATACAAAAAGAATTGTAGTGCACGTATGTATATTAATAAAAATACGAATCAAGTAAATGATTAATAATGGTTCGTGTTTTAATTATATAAGGAATAAGGATAATGCAGCCAAAAAAAATTATTTATGAGTGGCACGAAAGTTTAGGGATTTTGAAGTGGACGGTTACATAATGATAGGGAAAATGCTAAAATGTAGGGATTCGGATATAACGTAATTAATTCAGAGTTACTAATATGCCCTCCTCTATTGGACACCCGTGTATTCAACTTTCACGGAAGTTATATCATGTAATTAAGTGCATCATAATAATCGTGCATCAATTACTTCTTGCCGTTAAAAACATAAGATCAAGGTATGAGATGTGTTCTCATTTCTCTCTTGGGAGTCCATTCTCACCGGAACCGCACCCTAGATATAGATATAGATATAGATATAGATATAGAATTAAAGTTTTCACCTTATAAGTGGAAGTGATCACATCTCATATATAATTAAAGTTTTCTCTATGTGCGACGTCTTCTGTTCAAGTAATCTAAGTGAATTTACCTCAAAATTTGGTTGTTTCAGGTGGAGCACCCAGGGATCGAGCGTGTATTCTCAAAACTCGGTTATGTTGGGTGGAGTACCCAAGGATTGGGCGTGTATCTTCAAAACTCAGTTATGTTGGGTGGAGTACCCAAGGATCGGGCATGTATCATAAAAACTCGGTTATGAAGGACGGAGTACCCAAGGAACGGACACGTCCTCAAAACTTAAAGATTACAGTCTAATAATTTAGGACCAGGTGGTGTCCTTATGTAACGCCCCAATTTTGTGATCCACTTTTATTAGTCATTATTATTATTAATTATTATTTCAGTCCGTTAAATGAGTTTCTTTTATGAACAATGTGATATTATTTTATCATATATGTTTATTTGTGGCAGATCACGTTGACCAATAAGCTCTAATAACTTTAAGTGAAGAAATAAGTAGTAAGTAATGTTCTAAAACTTAATCAATTTATTTTGAAATGGAAAGTACTTCTAATGTGTCAGGAGCATTTTTTTAAAGAGATAATTAGATGTCCAAATCAATTAATTAGGCCCAAATAATTATGGTAAGACTAAGGATGGCAATGGGGGAGGGGGCCCGTGGGGAACCGCCGCGTGGAGGGGAGTTGGGGCGGGTGGTGGGGTGGGGGAGATATTTTCTCCCCGCAAAAATATGGGGCGGGTGATGGGTTATGCACCCCCCGCACCGTCCCCGCCCCGTCCCTGCCCCGTCCCCCGTAATAATTAATAATAATAATCTCAATAATAATACTAATAATAATAGTAATACTAATATGAAGTAATTAAAATAGCATGGTGGTCCGGTGGGTTTAGTGGTTTCCTATCTAATGGATTGTGCGTAATGGATCTATCTAATTCTTGTTTAATAACTAAGCTATTTTGTAAAATTGCTTATCAAAATCATAAAGTAAAATGATTTTTTTAGAGATAAAATAAAATTAATTTGGGAAAGTTATAAAGTGATATTAGCTTAAACGCCTCAGGCACGGTGCGAAAGTTTTTTTCCTTTACTATTATAATGCATTAATTCTTTTCTTTTGAATGTCATCTTTATGATTGTAGTTAGGGCTCTTAAAATTTGGTGATCATATGTCGTCCTAGATGACGTCAAATGACCATGATTGATTGAATGCAGGGTTTAAGAAATATTATAGAGCTAATCAATGCTAATTTAGAGTTTGATAAAAATTACTAATTTAGAACGCGTATAATGTGTTCTAGATTTGAAATGAGATGTAAGATTACATTGACACTTGAAAAGTAAAAAAAATGGCTACTAGAAATGTTGTTAAATTTTTGAAAAATTGTCAGAGTCTAAAATGATGTTAATTTTTGACGAGTACTTCCCCGTTGGGTACCCGTGGGTCTAGCGGGTCGGGCGGGGGATGGGCGGGTCGAATAGTAGTGGTGGATGGGGCGGGGGTGGGGGCGATTTTTTAGACACGGGGCGGGGATGGGGGAGTGAACCCCCGCCCCAACCCTGCCCCATTGCCAACCCTAGGTAAGACTCAAACCCTTATGTTATGAATATATTATTACTCCGTATCACTCCTAACCCTGGAGGACGGACTCTCTTCTTCACGAGCTCCGCCGTTCTTATTCCTCCACCCCAGAAAAAGAAAAGAAACTACCTTTTCTCCATCAATTCATACACTGAAGCTTTTGTGTGCCGTGAATCAATTCAAAGTTTCTCTCTGAAATTCATATTATCGCGATCTGGTAAGCTAGACTCCGCTTTCCCCAATTATGTATATTCCACTCAGATTGTTGAAGCATGTATCATTTGCCCAACTATAGGTCTCGTTGCTAGGATTCACAAAGTTTTCAAAACAACAAACTGATCATTAATCTAGAGAACAATTTACTTCTTTCATTTAAACGTATTGGAGTGTTCTGGTTAAGGAATAGAATCTAAAGAAAAGGACAAATCAGCTATGCTTGGGTTTGGAAACTATCCATCGGCTAATGAGTTTTAAAGGTGATTGGGCCTTTGTGTGGATTTAACTAGTTAATGTACAGAGATATTAAAATAGAAGAATCCAGTTTATTGTATCCAGAATTGGCAAGTGTAAGCTCGAGTACAAATGATATACATACTCTACTACTCACCTAATTTAGTATGGCATTGCTAATCTCAAGTTTCATTCGGAATTTGTGAAGAGTAGTAGCAAAGATTTCCTTAGCCTTATTAAAGTAGTTGAAAGAACTAGTTAATTTTACTTAAGTGACTGCGTGGCAGAGGAAAAAGATTTTCTTAGGTTATTATGCTTAAAGACACAATACTTACAATTATATTATTATATACATGTAACTAAAGATTTTGAAAGAAGAGCTTATCGGAAACGGGATCAAGGTGCCATACTTATTTGAGAATTTCGAGTTCAACTTGTCTCAGGTAAGTCACCGCCACCTATACATGACAGTTCTAAATAAAGTGTGGAATATTAGCTAATTGTGAATATGATATATGTGCATGAGTACTTGAAATCATATGGTATGAAATATGTGAATTCCAAGTTATATGTACCGATTGGCAGGTGGTGTTAATTGTGAAGTTATGGAATATGGTGGATGTGATGTATGAGCATGAATAATTGAAATTGTATGACATGCGATATGTGAATTTCAAGTTCTATGTTTGATTTGAGGTTGAGTTCATATGGAACCAATAATGAAAGGAAGTTATGATGATAATGATGAAAGTAATGAAAGATAAGTAATGTTACAAGATAGTCGTGCCCCCAAGTAACTACTTGAGCTGAGCGTAGCGGGATCTCCTTCCGCGGGGAGTCCTGGGGTTGCTTCTGATGGTTGAGGGCTAGCTACCCGAGGTCTTTAGCGAGGGGCCAGGACACGAGCTACGGGCCCATCAAGTCAAGAAATAAGATAAGAAGAAAGAATGATGAATAAGAAAATCTTTTGGTGTTTGTTACATGAGTGCTTATGTGTTACTATCATGCTTGGTTATAGTATATGTGTGGTGTATTCAGCATGGGTATCTATTTATGATTAGCTAAGATTCCCTAAATGTTTTTAGTGGATGAAATGGTGACTTACTAAGCATTATTGCTTACGAGAATCCTATTCTCTTATGTCCTCATGTATAGGTAATAAACTAGGTATGGAAGCCTGAGAGAATGTAAGGAGCTGGTGACAAGGTTTTGGATGGGTTAACGGCATTGTTTAAAATTGCGGTCCGCCTCTACGCAATAAGGCTAGCCTTGCGACTTTTAGACATTCTAGGATACAAGGCTGAAACGGAATTATGCAATGTGGAAGTCTGCGCCTTTTTAGAAATTGCGCCTTTTTAAATTAAATTTAAAAAAAATACCTTAGACGCGTAGTATATAAGTTTACGTACTTAGGAGTAGCTACCTCTGCAACCTTAAGTAGTGTTTGCGATTACTTTAAAAAAAGCGCTTTTTAGCTTTTGGCTTAAAAAAATTGAAAAGAGTGTTTTCAAATGACAGCTTCTGCTTAAATTAATCACTTAAAAGCTAAAAGCTGGAAGCAGGTAGAAGGGTGCTTTAAACTGCTTCTCACTTTTTCTATTACACAAAAAGTACTTATTTTACCAAACACTACCAACTTTTACTTTTTCAGAATCACTTTTTTCTCAAACACTATCAACTTTTACTATTAATCATTTTTCCAAAATCACTTAAAAAAATCACTTTTTTAAAGTTGAAGCAATTGCAAACACTCCCTTAGCAGTTCCTACTTCGTCTGATTTCTTTTCTGCGCCACAGAAGGTTCGTTCTGCAACCTTCTCTCTGCTTGCATCCTTTTCTTCAAGGTAGGAAAAAGGTACTCCACTACTCGGTAGTGGATAATATTTTATATTTATATTGCCTTAGTGAATCTGTCAATCAATATTATGGATCATTATTTGTTATTTTAATACATAGTGGAGCATATACTACGTAATACGTAGTGGAATGTTTTAGGAAAAATTCCCGGGATATGACTAAAACAAAGTGAGTTTCTCGAAATGTGACTAGTTATGTTTTTTTCTCGAAATATGACCAAAAATCGAAAAAAAAAAAGATTTTTTCGTTTTATTAAATTGTGGAAGGACAAAAATACCCTTTTTTTAAAAATATGCATTTTACACTAATTTCGTCCGGGTAAAAATATTGCACTTCATGAAGGCGTTATTGCACTACATTTATTGCACTTTATGGCGGTATTCACTACACGACATAACATTACATAAAATGAATTTAGCATTTTTTAGATTTCATAACTTTAGTTCTTACATTTGGTTAATATTACATACGATAGTATAATGCTACGAATTTATAGATATTTTTTCATGTCATTTTTAATGCACTTCTTTTCATGTCATTGCACTTTTTACATTATTGCACTTCTTGCCATATCATTGCACGTTTTGTCATAACTCATTGCGCTTCTTGTGATGTTCACGGCATTAAATATAAATTATTCATTGCACACTTATTTCATTACATTATATAGTGCCAACACTAGAATTCAGGTCAATAACGGCAGCAGCCTCTTCTGGGATTCCAATGGGGGTCCTTTTGGGCCTCTCTATAGAATTGTTGAAAAATTGTATTGTGAATACGAATTATTCACTACAAATAGAAAAGGGAGAAGGAGACGTTCGTGCGATGTGAAGCGGCGGCGAGCATAGGCTGGACAACGGCGGCAGCGAGTGCAGGCTAGACCAAGCAGGCGGATGGAAGAGGCGAGCATGGGCTGGGCGGAGGAGGCGAGCATGGGCTGGGCGGAGGAGGCGAGCGCGGGCTTTACCTAGGAAGCGAGCATGTGCAGCTGATGGCGAGCAGGCGGCTGTATGGCTGGGCTGTGGTACGGCAGTAGCTCTAGGCGGCGGCGGGGGTGGCAGCGGCAGGACGACAGCGGGTTGTGCGGCGGGCTGTTGGAGGCTAGACGCTAGGGTTGAAAATTGGAGTAGGAGATTAGGGTTTTATAGGCATAACGTATAAGGTATATTAGTCCATAAAAATTAATTACTTAATTATTAATTACGAAATTAATTAATTATTATATATATAAATATTATTTTGGGGAAAAAACTTGTTAGGTCATAGATTGGAAAAGTGGAAGAGTTTTAGTCATACCTAGAATAATTATTTCATGTTTTAGTATTAATTACAACACGCAATTACGACATTAATTTACTTTTAATTATTCTTTTATTTTAGTATTAATTACATTATTTGTTCTTTTATATAAATAAATTTGTTAAAAAGTTGAGGCTTATGCCTCATTGTGCAATGAGGCTTACACAATAGGCAATGCTAAGAAACCGCCTCAAACACGCCATACGCAATTTCGAACCTTGGTTAACGGAGAAGATCAGGCTATCAGTTATGTTGTTGTTTTAGTACGTTGGTACTTCAAAGGATTGTTAAACGTTTTAAAATCCTGATCAGGTGTAATGGTTTTAAATATGTTTTATTTTGGATACCTTTCATTTTCGTTATGAAGTTTGCTTATGTATATAAGAAATAAAGTCTCATATCGAGGCTTTGTATCTTTATTTCCGCTTGGTTTATCGAAACTCTTTTATGTTTGAGTATCGTAATGGCCGTTTTGGAGATGGTCGTTACACCTTATGATACTTGTTTTTTACCAGGAGGAGTTCTATACACTCATAGGTGTATGAGTGGGTTGGGATCTTAAGTCAAGGACATTGACTACTACCCGAATAAACAATGACCTACGGTTCGGGTACTTTCCAAGTGTATATACTGAAATGTATTTCAAGGCTTGGATGAAAAGAATATAAGTATACATATCACCCTATGTTTGGGTCTTATACTTCAAATGTTAGTTATTCTACATTTAGCCTGCTGCTCGCTCGGTATTCGCGTACTGACCCCTTCGGGGTGGCACCATATCAGGTTGAAGCTAGAGCTTGCTACCTACACCTTTCAAACGGGTGAAGTCATATTCAGGAAGGCGTGGTTCGTGCTTCCTTGTTATCTTTAAAACTACAAACACTTGCTCATGGATATTTGTTTTGTTATAAACTCTTTTGGACATGCGAGCCTGGGCCTGGACTCGGGCCGGGCGGCCCGGCCCGGCCACTGTAGCAACCGGCCCGGCCCGGCCCGGCCCGGTGGCCCGGTCCACCAGCGGTTCGGGTCGAACCGGCCCGGTGGTTCCCGATTCCAGGCCCGGGCCTTCCATATGGTGAACCGGCCCGGCCGGTTCGGGCCCGGTCCGGGCCGGATTTCAATTTTTTTTTTTTTGAAAAATTTTTTAAGTCTTGGGTTGGAATAGGTATTTTGGGCCATTTGAGGTGGTTTGGGGTGGTTTGGGGTTGAGGGGGAGGGGTAGGGGATTAAATAGGAGAACAAAAAAAAATTGGGCCGGTTTGGCACGGCCCGGCCCGGCCCAGTTTGGCCCGGAACCGGAACCGGAACCGCCCACCGGCGGTTCGGGCTCGGGCCTCCCCTTTCCTGGCCCGAGGCCCGGCCGGGCCCAGGCCCGAACCGGGCCCGAACCGGCCCGAGTCCAGCACTATGCGAGCCCATGTTTTGGCCGGATGTGTCCCATGACTTACCATTGAATATTTCCGATATTCATTGGTTTGCGAGCGACGTCATTTGGTTATATATGTTTACTTAAATTAGTAAGTATGGTATGAACTATTTTCATGGACGCCTTGTATGATAAAGTGACGTTGACTTGCGAGCGACGTCATTTGGTTGTACATGGATGCGCTTAGATGAGGTCTGGAGCGTGCCAGTTTATATGAGCATTCCCCCAGGTTGTAAACAAAAACAAATAAATAAAGTTTGTCGTTTACTCAAAAGCCTATATGGTCTTAAGCAAGCCAACAAGCAGTGGTTCTCCAAACTCTCCACTGCACTGAAGAGTTATGGTTTTGTTCAATCCCGCGTGGACTACTCTCTATTCACATTACTTACAGACCATTTCACTCTAATTCTATTAGTATATGTTGATGACATCTTGGTTGCATGTTTTGACATGCAACAAATCACTAAACTCAAGCAATTTCTATATGTTAGCTTTAAAATCAAGGATTTGGGTCCTGTAATGTTCTTAGATTTGAAAGTGGCTCGTTCATCTGCTTGTCTTTACTTATGCCAACACAAATACCCTTTGGATCTCCCACAACATTATGGATATCAGGACTGCAAACTTGTATCTTTTCCTATGGACAGTAAACTTCGCTTAAGCAGCCATGATGATCACTACTTAGATGATCCTTCTTTATATAGATCTTTAATTTGGTTGGGAAGTTACTTTACTTAACCGTGACAAGACGTGACATAAGCTTTGTTGTCAATACCTTAGCACGGTTTACGTAGAAACCAAACCATTCTCACTTGTCTGTAGCACATAGAATCCTTATGTATCTTAAAGGATCAATAGGACAAGGTCATTTATATTCCTCCAATTCTGACCTACAATTGAAAGGTTTCTCAGATTCAGATTGGGCAAGCTACATTCACACAAGAAGATCCATTACAGGTTATTGCATGTTTTTGGGCAATTCAATGATCGTCTCTTTGAAATGCACACACAATTTCTATGAGTTCAGCAGAAGCTGAATATAGGACCTTTGCCGCTTCAGCCGTAGAAATCATTGGTTTGTTACAACTCTTTAAAGATTTAGACTACCCGTGCTTAAAGCTACACTTTTTGTGACAACAAATCTGCATTGGCCCTAGCTGCAAATCCAGCCTATTCATCATGAACGAACCAAACACGTGGCAATTGATTGCTATTTTATTAGAGAATGGATACAATCTGGCATCATCTACACACTCTTTGTCCCTAATCACCATCAACTTGCAGACCTACTAACGAAACCCATAGGACGAATTACATTCCATTTTTTGTTATCCAAGATGAGCGTACACAAGCAATCTGTATTCTCCTCATGCTGGGGGGCTCTTGGCATATTAAGAACAAGAGAAAAAGGATCAAATATATCCTTCTACTATTATGAAAAGATCACTTAAACCTATGTACTTTAAAAAACATCATCAAATCATTTACTTTTAAAAAAGAGTCAATTGAACCAAAATACCTAAAGGTAACTTGTAGTAGCAGGTCATCCCTTAACCTTTTCTCTTACATTTTTTTTTTTCATTTTCTGTTTTATTTTAGTACGGAGTGCGGACTATTTTTCACAAAACAGCAACCTCCACAGGGACTCGACCCCCGGACATCGAATGTGCTTCTCAGACGGACAACCAACTACACTACGTCTTTATTGTATAAGACCGTAACTCGAAATGTATTTATACCTTATCTCTTCACACTATTACTCTTAAATATAAATAAATAAATTTGTGATTATAAAAATAATTAGGATTATTTTTATTGACATTATTATATTATACTAATAATGTACATATTATCTGTGAAATATACAAAATAACTATTAATATTATTAATTTTAATATTCCATTCATTTCTAAACACATTTCAATTTGGTGAAAAACTATATGTTATGGCTCTTTTTATTTATTATTATAAGGAGTATTAAATTTTGGATTAGAGTAATTTTTAAAATATAAATTTAATGTAATATATAATTAAATATATTTGATGTTCATTTTTTGAAATAATTACATATTTATAATTAAAATAAAGATTGTTTACAAAAATATGACTACTGACTAAACTAATAATATAATGAAATCATAATAATTTATGTTCAATCTTTAAACTCAAATTACCATGACACTATGTTGTAGTAACTATTAGTCGATTTTGTGTAAATAACTTTTATTTTAGTAATATTATGGTAAAAACCCCTTATTTTTCACTATATATGGACATGTTTTCTTGGCGGGTTGACCCAATAATATTTACCTGGAAAATGATGGTGTACGTCATGAGTCAATCCGGATCAATAATGAAATCATTATTAGGTAATGGGTATGGCCAACCCAATCAAGGCCAAAAAACAAGAAATAATGACAAATATATGTTTGAATAAAAGCAGTAGACAAAATAATGACTTAGTGATTACCATAATAACTTTATTGATCATGATTGTGTTCAACTCTATCACTATAGTGACTTGCAGAGTTAGTATAGTAATATTTTTGTACATTTGTAGACTAGTCTATTTTTTCCCTAAAATTTTTCTTTCCTTTTTATGCATTCATATTCATTGTAGTCTTTTTTTATAATTTTTTTCAGGCTACTTTATATTTTTCTAATGTTTTATTTTTAATCTTATTTACGTAGAAAAACTATTTCCATATTTTATTTAAATATTATTATAAATAAATTTATTTTATTACATTTATCGTATAATTATTAATAAAATACGAATTATATTAAAACACAACAATGCAGGATTGGAAGGGCAATTTTATTTTGGGATTTTTAAAATTATATTCATATTCTTGCAATTAACGATCCATTTTGTCCTATTTGAGAAATTTCCGTAGATTAAATTTATATGATAAAAAAATTCAATATGATATAAAAATATATTCATTTTTTTATGAATATATAAAAATTGACAGATGGACAATATGTGAAAATAATAGCTATATACTCCGTATTAAAATTACAATAATATTGATAGATGTTTTGAATCTTTCACAAATACTCATTGGTTTAATCATAGTATAATAATAGCAATAAAATACTTATTATTATAATTACCAATTCATCTATATTTACAGTAATAATAGTGTGATAGGTAACGGAATATATATCTGACGAAGTAAACATACAGACAACATGTCTGTAGCTGAGTTGGAACTCTGTTCTGTACATTTAGGGAGTGTTTGCAATTGCTTCAACTTTAAAGAAGTGATTTTTTAAAGTGATTTTGGGAAAAGTGATTAATAGTAAAAGTTGGTAGTGTTTGAAGAAAAAGTGATTCTGAAAAAGTAAAAGTTGGTAGTGTTTGGTAAAAGAAGTACTTTTTGTGTAATAGAAAAAGTGAAAAGCAGTATAAAGCATCCTTCCACCTGCTTCCAGCTTTTAGCTTTTAAGTGATTAATTTAAGCAGAAGCTGTCATTTGAAAACACTCTTTTTAACTTTTTTTAAGCCAAAAGCTGAAAAGCACTTTTTTTTAATCAAATGCAAACACTCCCTTAGTTGACGCTGGTGGTGGGATTCATGGAAACATGGTGTAGTAATTAAAAAGAAAATGAAAAAAATAAATATGAGAAAACATTGGAGGATGACCTCCTATCAAAAGTTACCTTCAAGTATTTTGACCTATTTGATTCTTTTTTTAGAGTAAATGGGTGTGTATGATGTTTTTTAAAGTACATGGGTTTAAGTGACCGTTTGCTAAGAACAAGTAATGTAACTTCCAAGAAGATACAAGCACTAAGAGCAATCCATGCAACGTAAAAGAAGAAGAAGCAGCATACACACAACTAAAGGATGAAGTTGCAAGTAGAAATAAAATTTCTACTTGCAAATAAAAGTACACACAAATGACTCATTGTCAAACATAAATTGATGTACTATGAACACACTTCCATAGTACTATTGTCAGAATTGTCACATACTTGAAAAAAACATTCTGAAATAAATTTATAGAAGTAGCCATTCCTAGAATCATTGGACAAGAAACATAATTTCCGACCAAAAATATATATAGAAATTGTCCTGAATAAGAGAAAACATTTTGAAATTGCAAAATAGGTCATTCATATTTTTATTTCCTAAACAAGAGTAATTGCTGTAAGGTTTGGAAAAATGCTTTATTTAAAATCTGATAATGTCAGACTTGAGAAATTACTCCGATTTAGAGAATTAAAATATGACAATTTTGTTTTGAAATTCCAAAACATTTTTAAAGACATTTCTTAAACTCTCGCGGTGAAACAAGCCATCTACTGAGCTAGCCTTGATTGAGACTCGGCCCCGAAGAGACATACGTTCAACTACTACCTTAAAAAGCTAACATCCCAATTTTGGAGCATTATCTGCAAAACTGAAACATGCCACAAAAGAAAATCAGCCACTAAAAATAATCCTGAAGTCAATGTGGTGAAGCCCACTTCAATTTTGGGCCATTGTATTAACTAAAAAACTTTTGTTGATACTAAATACGATAAGAAGTTTTCACATTAATTTCGTTTTCTAAGATTGTCTCGAAATAGGGTTGATTTCAAGTATGAAAAATTACTCAGCTTCTGTTTCATATGTGGGGTGATTGGGCATTCAGATAAGTTCTGTCCGCTAAGATATGAGGAGGGAATTATTATTGAAAAATCCTATGGAGTTGAGCTTAGGGCGGGGGGGGGGGGGGGGTAAAGTTTAAACCTGCAGGTCCTAATAAATGGCTTGTACAAGATTCTGTAAGCTCCGGGGGAGCCGGACAGCAGAGGAAGACTGAACTAAAGGATGAACAGTCAGCTGAGATGGGTGCTAGTGCATCAAAACAAGGGGTGGATGATATGGGAGGAGAGTCAGGAGAGACCAAGCGCAGGAGATTGTGGGAAGACAAGCCGCAAGAAACCATAGGGGACGAAGACATGGCGCTTGTTGGGTCAAAAAATGGGGAGACGGCGGGTCAGACCTCCTAGACCCTCCGTTTTTGCAGATAATGGTTTTGATCAAGAGTTCGACTGCTGGTGTTTATTTTATTTTTTGTCTTAGGCAGGGGCGGAGCTAGGGGGTGGCCACCCCTGGCCCTGGCCCAGCCTAAATTTTAAAAATCTCTATATTTTTAGTGTAAAAAATTCCGTTTGAAATTTTTTCCAAAAATATTCTTTGTACCGGCCCAGTGTCCTGGCTCCGCTCCTGGTCTTAGGTTTTATTTCCATAAGTTTACTTTTATGTTTTGTTTTTATTTCTTTGTTTGCGGTGAACCTCTTGCATTAGGTTTGGAAATTGAAATGTCTGCGGTAAGCGTCGTTAGCTTTATTTTGCCCAAATTCGGTCTAGCGAGTTATATTGCTTTGTTTAAGATGATTAACTCAAAGTCTCGGCCATAGGCGGATGGTTACATATGGTCCTTTCACACTTTTGTACTCCTGCTGATTGATATTTTAATGATATAAACGCCTTACGATAAAAAAAAAAAGATTGTCTCGAAATATTTTTTCATATTATATATATAAAAAGAAATATGTTATTGGAATTTGGAATATCACAACTACCCTAATGAAGAGTGTCCAAGGCTTACATAAATATTTGTGTAAGTCAGAAAAGGACCTATTTTGCTAGATGGAGAAAATATTTATTTATCATTAGTATGAGATATTATTTTCATCGTTTCAATTTGTTTGATGGAATATAAACAATAAAGTGTGCGTAGAAACTCATTTCGAAATTAGTAACAATCTGAAAAATACCACACATGCATGTCAAGCAACATATATTTACATGTCAATTAGCTCACACATACTAAATAAGTTGTGTGAAAAATACCAATATGAAAACATGTAAACTCATCATACCAATAACAATTCTTGTGACCAAGCGACATATATATTGATTTCACTTATGTGCACACACATATATAGATCCATGTAGTGTTAATATTGTCAATAGGTAATTTTCACATATAATAGACATATTTTGTAATTTGCCGATTTGCGCGATGTCTGTAACTTGATTATATTTCTCTCTCGTGACATTGAATTTCAATTACAAAATTTGTTTTATGTATCAAAAGCAGGGAGACATTAAAGATTGGGTGAAAGATTGTGAAGGGTGTATAAAAGATGTGTACACTTAGAATACTTATAAATAATAATAGGGAATATTCCCTGAATAGGAGAAAAACAATTGAAATTTCAAAAGAGGGCTATCATCTTTGTATTCCTTAAATAAGGGTTATTCCTGCCAAGTTTGGCTTTAAACATGACAGTTTCTGTTATGTTTTGTCCAAACTTGGAAGAAATTGTTCCATTTCAGTAATAAAAACATGAATGTCCTATTTTGGAATTTCAAAACATTTTCACTCCTATTCAGGACAATTTCTAAAAATAATGCGTACACATGCACTTCAAATATTACATGAAAACATACCCTTTCTGATCAAACTTTGCGAGGAAATCAATCATTTCTGGCGGATTCCATGTTGATGTGTCTATACAGTTCCTAGAAACGTCCCTGTGTCATTCATGTGAGTACTATTAATCCATTGCATATTATAATAGTAGTGGTATTAGTAATAATTAATATAATACTAATGGTAATAATAACAGTGACAGTGACAGTGACAGTGACAGTAATAGTGATAGTAATTATAATGATGATTATGATGATGATGATGGTAATTTATTTAACGGGAAAAGCATATTGCACGGTATATATGCTTACTCTATTTACTCAATTTCATGCACTTAAAAATCCATTTTTTTACTTCTAATTTCAAATATTGGTTGAGCCATGTCATAAAGCAATAGATAAAAAATGTTTTGAAAATTTGGATAGATAAATTCAAAAATGTAAGCGTTCACAGTTTTCACTGCAAGGCAAGTATTCAGAACGTATATATATGTGTGGTGTGTGTATACGGATATAAATACATATGAAAAGGAAACTAATATATTATTGTGGAAATGAAAACTAATAATTCAACCTTGTAGCGGTATTCTTACAATAGTCCCCACCTTTTCGTTATTCATGAATAATCTAACCTTTGCACCTCATCTTCATTCACTGGTCCCTGACCGGTTGATGACCTGCTATTCCAAGTTATTTTCTTATCTTTGCAAACCATTATACCATAATCTCACATTTCACAAAAAAATATTTTGCAAGGATAAGAAAATAACTTGGAATAACACGTCATTAATCGGCCAGGGACCAGCGAATGAAGATGGAGTGTAAAGGTTGGATTATTCTTGAATAACGAAAATGTGGGACTATTGTAAGAAGACTGCTAAAAGATTAGATTATTAGTTTCCATTTTCCCTATGTTATTGTTTCATCTTCTTTTTTTAAAAAGTCAACGTTTTTTATTTTTTCAAATGTTGTACTATTTGGTTGATTTCAATTTCTAGATCCAAATGGTGGAATTTCCCACCCCTGGAGCCCCCCACGTCCCGACTCGACAGGGCACATGAGAGGATGTAAATCACGGTGACTCAGTTGTCGGAGTGGCAGTAGTCTCATATGCCCATGCACGCCAGAGGTCCAGCCTAGCTATTTCAGAGGCCGTGGCCTCCACATGATTGATGCGGGGACTCGAACTAGGGTTCCTTGATACAAATTTCCACCACTCAACCAACAGAGCTACCCGTTCGGGTGTTGATTTCAAACTCTCCACTTATAGCCATAAAAGCACTAGTAGTACTTTGGATATAGATGGTAGTCCTCGCTTCTAATTCGGTTGAATAGTACCCCCGTCCCGTAAACAACTTCTCACTTTTCTTTTTGGACAGTCCCAAAATTAACTTCACACTTCAAAACTTTCCTTATTTGGCAAATTCTCTACATCAAAACAGTGCCAAACAGTGTCAAATAGTGCCAACCAGTGTCCAAACAGTGTCAAGCAGTGTTTAAACAGTGCAAAACAGTGCACTCCACAGTAAAGTCAAATTTATTTCCTAAATATGTATGTAGGTCAAAGTAGGAAGTGAATTGCCGGAGTAATATTAGTTTGAGACGAATGTTTAGACTCACATATGGTTAGGACTGCTAGAAATTAAAGTAACATCCATGTGTTTAACATTAAATATGCATTACTATTGAAATCCCAATTCAACGCCCAAATTAATAATGTTGGATCTCGATTATTGTTAAATAGGAAATTTTTAAATGAAATTGTTTCATACGAAGTATTATTTTTTATACTCCTCCCGTCCCATAAAACTTGGTCAATGTTTACTTGCACATAAATTAATAAAATAAAAACTGTAAGATTGATATTTGTGCTGAAGAGAGAGAAATTAAATAACTTCAGGCACACATTGTTACTTTAAATGGAAATAACAAAGTTATTTGGAGCGACCCAAAAAGAAAGGTTGACCAAGTTTTATGATATTGAAATAAAGTATCGCACTTATCCTTGTATTATACGAAGTATATATGACCTAATTTATGGTTATTTTTACACTACCCATCCTTACATGAAATTGTCATTTCAATTTATGATGCATAATTGAGGGAAAAGTAAATTTTTATAATTAGTACAAATCATTGAAACATGCGTGCATATTTATAAACTCATGAAAGTAATATTGAATAATTGCATAACCTAATAATAAAAGTAATGTTGAATTGAAATGTCTCCCTACTTTTGATACATAAAACAAATTATAGATATTTTTGAAATAGAACAAAAGCTAGAAAGTATGGACTTACGCTTACCAAACATGCACTAAGACTAAAACATAGCCTTCTTCTAAAAATATGACCATATGTTTAGAAAACAAATGATCTGACATTATTAACAGAGTTTCTCCAGACAAAAATATGGCTAGATATGTTTTTTGATAAAATATGACTAATCACTATGTACGATTATTTGGATAAGCTAGAGTCACTATAATGTATTTCAAAGTGACAAGTCACTCGTAGATGATGAGCCATTGAGAATTAGTCACTCAGTAAGTCATTTTTTTGAAAAAATTTAAAGTAAGTCATGTTTTTGTCTTTTGAATTCAATTTAGTAATATTCATATAATTAATTAATTAATTCACTTAATTAATTGATGTCTAATTCCCCGACATTTAAAAGTCGGTCCGTCAATAGCGGATCAGTCCATGGTGCCGGCAATAGACTCCTGCGGCAGACGGCCGCAACGGAATTCAAACACGTCAGCCGGAAAATTGTGGAAAAATACGCAGAGGTGAGAAAAACCGAACCGAAACCCGAAAACCAACCCGGGCTCGGACCGAAAATTTTTACCGGGCCGTTTTTTTTTTTAATTTTGGCGGGTCGGGTAAAAAAACCCCGGACCGAACCCGAAATTTTGGGCCCAAATCCGGTCCCTAAAATTTACAAACCGGCCCGGACCGGCCAAAACCCGACCCGAATATTTCATTATAATTTATTATAAAATATTAAGTATAACTAAATAATATATCAGAAAGCTAACCGTCCCAATAGTTTGGGCATCTCCATCAGCTCATTGGGAATTAGGGAGAGAACATAGAAGTCTAAAGGACAAATATGGGATGCCATTTAGAATTCCGAAGAGGTAAATTTATGGATTTTTCATGATTCCAAGGAGTAATCAATCCTACAAAAGCTAATCTTTCACACTCCAGAGTTCTTCTCGCTGCTTATAGCCTTTGAATTATTAATGTTTCAGTACTTTTTTGTGTTTGAAATTGAAACATCGGTACTTATAGCCTTTGAATTATTGATTCAACAGTTTTGCTTTGGCTAATGGCTATAATAGAAAGTGCGAAGGTTGAATTAATTTGATTGATTATGGAATTTTTTAATAATTTTTTTCAATAACAACAATGATAAATTTTTTATTAGGCTTTAACCGACCCTACCCGAACCCGAACCGAACCCGAGCTTCAAAAAACCCGGCTCAGACCGAATATGTCGGGCTTTTTTTCGGTCCTAGTTTTTCATAACCCGAGAAGTTTCGGGTAATTTCCGGGTAGAGCAAAAACCTGACTCAGCCCGGACCGATCTCACCCCTAAAAATAAGGATTGTTGCCTTGCTCGATTGGGATTTGAAGGGATACTATTGTTCATTGTTATTGGGTCTCTTTGTTTTCGCTTGCTTGCCTAGTAGGCTAGTAAGGAATTACGAAATTCAAGAGCTGTCCAATTTCCAATTCCTAAATGCAAGTATCATAAACTACTATTATATTACTACCTCCGTCCCATTTTATGTGTCTTAGTTTGACTTGGCACAGTTATTAATGAAATGGTTGAAAAAGTAAAAGTTGTGGTTGTGGCTTGAGTATAATAAAGTAAAATGATGTAGACCACATATTTCATTCCATAAAGGGAAAGTGGACACTTATTTTAGGACAACCTATAAAAGAAAGTAGGACATATAAAATGGGACGAAGGGAGTACTAATTAGTAATTACTAATAGTAATCACATATATATTTTTTGCTCTACATAATTACCAATAGACCTAGAATGGGCTAATGTGCACAACTTTATGCTTTAGATAAATGTTTGTGGCTTGACTAAAAGGGAAAGTACGTGCAACGTGAGAAATTTGACTATGTATACTTTTCAAAATGTTCGAGTCCGCGATATATTAATACTCCGTAATAACGTTATAAATAAAAGGGAAAGTACGTGCAACGTGAGAAATTTGACTATGTATACTTTTCACATGCATAATTACATAAAACTTACTACTTCATCCGTTCTTTTTTAATTGCAACGGTTCACTTTTCACGTTTGACAACGCACAAGTTTGACCATTAATATCTTTCATTTCATATTAGTAAAAAAAATTAAAAAATTTAGATTATGAAAATTTAAGGTGAGAGGAATTTAACAATATTTTTTTTTAAATTTAATTTATAATACATTAATAAATAAAATAGAGTCAAAGTAGAACATATGAATAGTGTAAAAAGTCTAACGTTGCATTTAAAAAAGAACGGAGGTAGCATGTAATATCGTATGGCTCAATTTAATTGCGACAACCAATTCAACCGCAAAAATTAATACATGTTTTTTATGAATTGAAGTAGAGTAATGGAAACGTCGAAATGACTGCGTACTAACAATAACAATTCATGATGTCACTTACAAAACATTGAGCATGGATAGTACGAATAAAGACCTTGGAATAATTCCGACCAATCTATTGTTGTAGAGCCTCCTGCCAATACCACCAAAATAAACTGATTAAAGAGTTGTCCTTGTAAACTAACTAATTAATGGGTATCTTACAACAATGAAAGCTTACAACCATTCGAATTTATTTAAGTTTGTGATCTCGAATTGAACTACTCTATTTTTCGGTAGGCATATCAACCAACATTTTAACCAAACATGTACGTAACTTTTGATTTCGCGCGCTGAATTTTGTAATAATAATGTCATCACCATCCATGAGATTATTAGGTGATTATTCTAGTAACATGACAAATTATTTCGGGGAGCATTGTTAAGACACGAGGTTCCATCCTAAAAAGTCAACCTGATAGGAGGAGTAGCTCATGTGTTAATATAACACTTTGTTCATCCAAATCTTTCCGGTGTGGGATATTTAACACCCCTCCTCACGACCAGACACTTCGTTTGGATCGTGCCATCATTAATTTTTTTTTCATCGGTCCGTTTTTTTTTTCATCCGGCCGTAAGTATAATTTTTTATAATTGTGTCGTAAGGGCCCCACACCATGGATCGATTTGGCTCTGATACCATGTTAAGACACGGGACTCCATCCTAAAAGGTCAACCTGATAGGAGGAGTAGCCCATGTGTTAATATAGCAATTTGTTCATCCAAATCTTTCCGGTGTGGGATATTTAACAAGCATGGTTGAGTGGGAGAGATTATTGGGAGATATTAATTGTTAAAATTAATCTGAGATAAAAATATGAAACCGGATTATTTTGAGATTATTGATGAAATTAGAGTTAATTAGTTAATATAGGACCACAAAAGATCATATTATTTCGGGATGATGGTTGAAGGTATTCAAGGTAATTCGGAAGGATGCATGTGATTATTCTAAAACATTTATGTGGCAAATATTAAAAAGGTAAGAATCACAAAAAATCAGATTTTGTTAGAGCATCCACATTCATGATTTTAAAATAATCTCATTATTTGTGACTCTTACCTTTTAAAATTTTCCACATAAATGTTTTGGAAATAATCCCATCCCCTCCGAATTACCTTCAACCATCATCCTGAAATAATCTGATCTTTTGTGGGTCATGTAGCAACTAATTAACTCTAATTTCATAGATAATCTCAAAATAATCCGGTTTCATATTTTGATCTCGGATTATTCTATCAATTAATTCTGTCCAATAATCTCTCTCACTCAATCATGCTCTCCCAAATAATCTGCCATGTCACTAGAATAATCACTTAATAATCTTATGGATGGTGATGCCCTTAGAGCATGAATGTGAATGCTCTAAAAAAAGGTAAGGTTGGAGTTAGTTTTCTGGTTGTATTGGCTGGAGTTACTTTAGATGGCCATTTTAGCTATTTTTCATATAATTGTTTCATTATTTTAGTAATAAACTACTCCATATATTTTAAATATAATTTTTTCATAAATCATCAGAATTAACCAATACAGTCACTTCATCAACCACAACTTCATAAGTTTATTTCGGCAGAATCAGCCGATTTCAGTATTACCAAACGCTCTCTAAGTTCACTCCTTAAACTATACACTTGTGCTTTTGGTCACCAGCCAGTAAGACTCGATCTGTTTTGAAAATGCCGCTTTTATCAAATTAAATGTTTTGCATTTTGATAGAATTTTTCCCCAAAATATTATTAATAAAAAAACTCATGGACAAGAATGTGATTTAATAACTATTAGTGTCTATAATTGTGTTTACAGTTTACATCATAGTGATTATATGAAGGCACTATGATATAAAACTTCAATACAATTATAGTCACTAATAGTTACTAAGTCATACTTTTATCCATCACCTTTCAGGAGTAATATTAGTGTAATTTTTTCTTGTTTATATATTGTGTAAATCCATTATTCGATGCATTTAATTTAAACATATTTGCACATTGAATCACATTCTTATTTTTAATGTATATATACATATTAAACCAAATAATTGAATACTTCGTGCAAGGATGTTTTCTTTTGAACTGAAATTTGCTGATCTGGTCTGGTCTGGTTTGGTCTGGTCTGGTCTGAACGGGTCTGGTCTGATAAACGTCTGGTCTCTATGTATTTTATAACTACAGAAGTCTCATCTTGTCTGGTCTGTCTGATCTGATTTGGTCTAGTCTGGTCTGAGATTGAAAACATTCCAAAAAATAACATTCTGAAACTACGAGTCTACGACGTAAAAAACAAAAATGAACATGTTGCACTTTAACATGCGAAGTATCATTTTCGTACTTGGTATATGTTAATTTGTGTATATAGTCTTTCAATTCCCTTTCCCTTAGCTTTTTTATTCATTTATATCATTCATAATTTCATTTTACAAAGATTTACGATTTATTTTTATCTCTTTAACACACCTTAATTATAAAACACAACTATAATCTTAACTAGTGGCATGTTAATGTAAATTAAAATATTAAATATTAATATAGATTTTGAATTAATACCAAACTTGTAAATAACATTTTGTTGTTCAAATGAGAATAAATTCACTAAAATTTTATTATTATTTTGGTCTTAGACTTATTATTATTATACTCTATTTATGAGAACATTAATTGAAGAACCTTCATACCATGCCAAGTATTTCAGGTACCGTAGCAAGACAACAACTAACTATTGCTTAAAATATCGCCATAAGTATAATAATTTAAAACCATCATTTTCAAATAATTATAAGATAAAAATGTTTAATTCGTAGTATATAAATTTATTGAGTTCAAATTCCTTTTAACATTTTAGGCACAGTTCAAATTTTACGTTCTACAATTACATAATAAGTTTCTTAATCTTAGAATGATTTTAATTGGATTGAAATTTTGTTGCCTAGTTTAGTTTTATTTGAATTACTTTGGTCTACTTTGTTGAAGTTTGGTCTGATCTTGCTTGAATTGGTCTGGTTTGGTAGATGTCTGGTGTATGTGTATATTATAATTGTCGAATTCTGGTGTGATCTAGTCTGTTTTAGTGTGGTCTAGTCTATTCAAGTCTTATTTGGTTTGTTCTAGCCAGTTTGGCATGTGTCTGAAAACAATTCAATTAAAACATTCATACTTATTAATGTATGTGTATCGTATCATTTTTCAGCGTCCCAAAGTTTTGGTAAGTTAACTATTCAAATTGTCCTGTAAATTGAGTTTTTTATTTTTTATTATCTTTTTTTATTTCTATAAAACTCTGTACTAATAAATGAGACTTCTAAATCAAATAATCATTTTTGCGACATTAATATATGGTAATTCTCACAACTAATTGGAAAAGGATACCTTAACTAAGATTGACGTCTTAATCCAATCAAATAGAAAAAAAGTAAACAATCCTTGAATGATTTGACTTTAGTCGTGTATAAATTCTTTCAATATTTATATAATTTCAACATTTATTCGATCTTGATCTATCAAAATCATCTTGTCGAGCTAATTAGTGACAAAGAAGAAGAAGAAAATCGCTGATCATCTATTTAGTTCCCGAGGCACTCAATTCTCGATTAAATTGTTTATATTTATATTTACTTTTAAAAGAATTGAGTAATAATGATTGTATCATTATAAAATAAAATTAAATTAAAATAATTAACTAAGAGAAAAGAACTATTGAAAGTGAAAAGCTCGTACGTGCTAAAAGAATTGAACACTAAAAACTAAGAAACCGTTTGGTAATATCCAAATTGGCTGTATTAGGCTATTAGCTCATCCAATCAATACAGACAGCTAGAAAAACAACATCAACCTTACTTTTTATTATTACATAATTCAGCACGCGAAATAAAAAATTACGTGTTTGATAAAAAATTGGTTAATAAGTCTGATAAGCCGAACAATATGGTTATAAAACGGTCTCTAAAGTGGAATGCAATAAACATTTAATGCCTTAAATTAAAGATGAAAAGAGAATTAGATTTTCTATATGAACAATGGGTGATAATAATATTATGAAAATTATTAAGATTAAAAGATAATGATATCCCGGTGGATATGCACACACTTGTTGTATTTTCTCCACCTTTTCCTCCTTGTGCCTTTTCCATTAGCCATTTTAGCTATTTTTTGGAATTAATAATTAGTTTATAAGCATGGAATTATTATTAAACAAATATTTTAATGTGTGGATCGGACTCAAGTTTAACTATAAACAATCTCTACGTTTTTATCTCCAAGTTTTTCTCCAAATTTTTCTCTTGCACACGTTTTTCTCTATGGCTTTTCCTTTAATTAATCGATCTAATTAATTTTTTTGATAATAATGACAATTTAAGTTTTGTTAACCAATAAGAGATTCACATGTCAGCGATTACTAATAAGAGATTCACAATTTAAGTTTTGTTAACCAATAAATAGATATTTTTATATATTTTTATATATATAATATTGGTGTCATATGAAAGATGTTAAAAAATTATAAATTTTGATATATTTTTTGTAGAATTTGGATTATAAATATAAAAGTTATATCACTTTAAAAAAGAGAGATTTTTTCTCCTACTCTTGCTCTAAATGAGCCGTGACTCAAGTTCTAATTGGGGTGGACATTGAATTAATTAATTGCTTTAATTTTAATGATAATAAAATCTGCATTATCCAATAAGAAGTTGACACATATTGTTTTTTAACTCAAGTTTACTATATAAAACTACATATTGTAAAACACAACTATAGTTTTTCAGGAAACATCTCAAACCATGTAGCGTACGCAAACACAACTATAGTTTTTCAGGAAACATCTCAAACCATGTATCGCACGCACGGGTGATATAGTAATATGAATTAATGAGAAATCGGAATAGAGAGAGTAATTATCCATAACAAATTAAATATGGAGAAAGCTAATCAAGGTAACACGTACAAAAATATGAGATTGCGGCATTTGTCCAACGTTTGGGGTATTTGACCGGTCAATTGGTTATCGTACAGATCCAAGCTCACCAAATTTGTTAGGTTGCCAAACTCCTCAGGCATCGTACCAGTGATAGCATTACCATAAAGCTCCCTGGCCGGAAAATGATGATAATTAATTAATAACATCTCTTATCTCTATTTTTGAAGAAAAATCCTTAAACAGGAGTAAAAATTTGAAATTTCAAAATAGGATATTCGTGTTTTTATTTTCTAAATAGGATTAATTTTTGCTAAGTTTGACATTATCAAGCTTTAAACATAACAATTTCTGTCAAATGTTTTCCAAATTTGGCAGAAATTACTCTTATTTAGGGAGTAGAAACATGAAAATCATATTTTGGAATTTTGAAACGTTTTTACTCCTAGTCGGGATAATTTCTATTTTTGTTATACAACTCCGTAATATAAATGCATGCATGCCTTTGATACACATGTGCATAAGAGCGTGTATAATGTCAGTGTATATACGGAGTAATATATTATAGATCTCTATGTATATAGAGATGTAGATCAGATAGGGTACGGATCAAATAAAAATCAGTCCTTCAATTCCATACAAATTGCAAATCGTTCAATTTCCCCTCAATGTGATGCACTATTACATTTCTATGTTGCACTTATTTGCATCTGTAGAAAAGTTTGACTTATTCACCAAAATGTCACCGCACTTTTATTTGGTATAACTCGACCAAAGTTCAAAAAGCGCAAGAGTCGAGCTTTAAAGTGCATCACATTGAGGAAAAAGTGAATGATTTGCGATTTTCACATTAAGAGTGATTTTACGATTTTTAAGATTGATCCGTGTAGGAGAATTATTTTATTCACCGTATGAATTGAGGAGCTAGTTTACAGAATATATAGTACACCTATTCCCTGAATACAAGGTAAGTAAATAATATACATAATTACATAAGGAATATAAAAGGGAAGAAAATATTTGCGATTTAATTCTTTCCTTAACACTATTACCCCCGTCAAGTGATGCGTGGGATGTAGGCACACGCAGAGCTTGGAAAGTAGAAATTCAAAGGCGGGCCGAGGAAGGCTCTTGGTGAAAATGTCAGCAAGTTGAAGATGAGACGACACAAATTGTGTTTGCAGACGACCGGAAGAGACCAATTCACGCACAAAATGATAATCAATGTCAATATGCTTCACTCTTTTATGTGCAATAGGATTTTGACTAAGAAAAATAGCACTCTTATTGTCACATAAAAGAAGTGGTACTGAATCTGGAGATGCTTGAAGTTCACGAAGCAAGTTGACTACCCAAATGACTTCAGAAGCAGCATTGGCTAGAGCACGGTACTCGGATTCACAACTGGAACGGGAAACTGAAGGTTGCTTCTTAGCACCCGAAGAGACGAGATTTCTGCCAAGAAAAATTGAATACCCATATGTGGAACGTCGAGTCTCAACACATCGTGCCCAATCAGCATCAGAGTAAGCTAGAATGGATTGTTCAGGGCGACGATCAAAGGAGAGCCCAAAGTGAAGAAGTGGAGGACGGAGTCAGGAATAGGAGAAGAAGTAGAGGGCGGAATGTAGGCTTTGCATGGTGTAGAGGTAGATGAGATTGTCGGAGAGGGTGTTTTAGGGGGAGGGGTTGGGGTAGGAGAAGTGTATTGAGATTCGGAGAAGGTAGAGAACTCCAATAAGGATGATGGAGACGAGCCAGTTGTGCCAGCAAAGGGAAAATGATGTTCATCAAATTGAGCATGACGGGTAATAAACATCCAGGAAGTGTTAGGATCGTAACACCGGAAACCCTTGTAAGAGCCACTGTATCCCAAGAAAATGCAAGGTCGACTTCGAGGAGCCAATTTGTCAACAGCATAATCTCGTAAGTATGGAAATACCCGACAACCAAAGGGTTTAAAGTGAGCATAAACGGGGGGAGACCCAAAAAGTACTTAAATCGGTGATTGATTATGAAGCAGAGAAGATGGCAGGCGATTGATTATATGAACTGTTGTGGCAAATGCATCAAACCAAAAGGTAGCGGGGAGATGAGCATGAAACATCATGGACAAGCCAGTTTCTGTAATGTGGCGGTTCTTGCGTTCAACGCGACCATTCTACTGAGGAGTATAGGGACAAGAAATTTGATGATGAATTCCATGGATATCCATAAACGCCCGTAGGCGAGTATTCGTGAACTCCGTGCCGCCATCTGATTGAAATACTTTAGGAGAGGCTGAAAACTGATTGCAAGCAAAGTGATGAAACCGCATAAATGTATCAACAAACTCAGATTTGGCACGGGGGGGGGGGGGGGTATAACCAAGAGAACCTGGAAAAATCATCTATAAACACGGCATAATAGCAATAACTATCAGTAGTAGCTATCGGTGCAGGGCCCCATAGATCACAGTGAACAAGGTCAAGAACATTAGATGCACGTTTTTCATTTAAAGCAAAAGGAACACGCTTGCTTTTGGCTGATTGGCATGAATTGCATAAACCAGGATTTGGTAAATGTCCCATTTTTTGCAAAAGAGAAATTATACGAAATGGGACATGCCCCAAACGTAAGTGCCATAAATCAAAAGAGGCCTTTATTAAGCTAGAATTTAAACGTGCAAGTAATGTTGGACCGCCGCGCTCCAACACATATAGACCTTGTTCACACCTGCCTTGAGCTAGAACTGCCTTTGTCTTTCGGTGCTGAACAGTAAAAAATTTATGAGAAAAAATAACATCCACGGGATGATCAGATGTGAGCTTACTGATGGACAAAAGATTTTTGGTATTGTGAGGGACAACCAGAACATCGAAGAGTTTAATATTATTGTGCAAGGAGTGGGAGCCAATATGAGAAATAGGTAAAGGTGATCCATTCATTACCCACGATAACCTTACCATTCCCGGAGTAGGGCTCAAATTGATCCAGATTAGTAATTTGAGAAGTCATATGTGCCGAAGCACCAGTGTCAACGTACCAATCTGAAACAGGCTCAGACAGATTGCAAGAGGCGTTAAATGCTTCCGCAAGCTGGGTAGAAGGTTGGGGAGAAATTCCACGCTCCTGAAGAAATTGGGGGCATTTATCCGCATAGTGCTCTCCTCGACATATCTGGCAGCGAGGAGTATAAGGCCGGCGAGTCTGATTAATTAGAGCCGGAATCGGAGCCACCACGTCCACATGAATGGTGACCGGATGAAGAACCAGCCCTGAAGCCGCACGGGCTACTCCGACCAGAAAAATTGCTGTGTGGGACAGAGTTCTGTCCTGGACGGGAAGAAGAGGCGCGATAATCCCGCTGGGCGGAAGTCCTGCCCTGGTCGTGAGCATAGAAAGCAGCAGAAGGTGAGGGTGTCCCCTCCATGGTGCGAATTAATAGGTCATATTGTTGGGCCTGATGAACAAGGTCGTGAATCGGTGGAACAAGGACGCGAGACATTCGATTGTTGGAAAAGTTAATAAATTGAGGGCCTAACTGTCGAAGAAACCAATGGCTCTTGTCAGATTCGTCCACGGGTCGTCCAATTTCAGCAAGATTGAGGCATAGGTTTTGGAATTGACGGCCATATTCAGCCACAGAGAGCGAACCGCGACGAAGGGACGTCAATTCATCACGAAGTTGATTAGCACGAGAGATGGACGATGAAGAGAAAGTGTCTTACAACGCAAGCCAGGCCGCGCGAGAGGTAGAGCATCCAACAACTTCGGCCTTGGACTCCTCTGTGAGAGTAGAGAAGAGAACGCCCAGAACCTTCTAGTCTGTGGCTCACCAATTTGCGTAGGCAGGATTGGGGCGTTGAACGGAGTATTCGGTGAGAGTTGGAGAAGGAGCAGGGACTGTACCGTCAACATATCCGATGCGATCAAAAGCTGTGAGCATAGGGAAAACTTGGCTTTTCCATAGCAAGTAATTGGTAGATGACAGTTTAATTGTGACCATGTGAACCATGGTAGCAATAGGAACGGAATCAGGAGCAGCCATGACAGAAAAAGTGAGAGACGAAGGGGACCAGTTCGTCAGTCAAAAAGGAGAACTGAGGCTAAACCGCGGCTAAACAAGGGAAGAAACGGTGGACACAGGCTGATACCATGTAGGAGAATTATTTTATTCACCATATGAATTGAGGAGCTAGTTTACACAATATATAGTACACCTATTCCCTAAATACAAGGTAAGTAAATAATATACATAATTACATAAGGAATATACAAGGGAAGAAAATATTTGCTATTTAATTCTTTACTTAACACAATAACACTATTAATCCGGAAGTCCGGAACCTATGTACGTAGTCCGGTAGTCGCCACTGTATGTAGCACATTGTGAATTTCATTTGATGCTATGAAAGAAAATAATTTGAACTCACAAATACTGCAAGCATTTAAGGTTCTGGAGATTTGGAACGAGTGTACCGGAGAGCCCTACATTTCCAAGATCACTGAAAGGTAAACATGTTAATAAATTCATTAAAAAATTAACTAATATGAGTGTTCCATATATTCATAAACCCAAAAATAGGCTAAGTAGCTAGCTAGGGGTTGACCGAAAATAAGCATGCAGAGGCTTACATTCGAGTAACCTTGTTGTCGCACTCCGGAAGATCTTTTACTCCCCCACACGTAATATGAAACCAATTGCAGGGAACGACTAGAGTATGATCCCAACTCTGTAGAACATTGCGTGGGTCTTGAAGTGCTGTCTTCATAACATATAAAGCATCAACTGTGCGTAATAAACACAATCAAATATGGATCACTTATAAGCTGGTTAAATATTAGTGGGTCAAACCAAGTCAACAATAATGCACTCAGGGGCGGACCATAGTAGAGACCCGGGGGCAGTGGCCCCTCCAACAATTTTTTTTTAATGTATATATATACCAAAAAATAATTTTCGCCCTTCCAAAAAATATTTTTTTAAGTTACCGTCCTCCCAAGATAAACTTCCTGGGTCCGCCCCTGAATGCACTAGATAGGGGTGAGTCCATGAATCTGGGTTGGTTGGGCTGAACAATAATAGGGGGGACGGGCTAAACATGAAAAATGAAAATTACACTAAAGAAATTGAAAAAAACACAAATTATTCTGAATTTTTGTCTACCGTAACCCTTACGTAGACCCTATCGGCCTCTCCTCGCACTAGATTTGGTAAAAAAAAAAGCAGTAGCAATTTGAAATATATACATCAGAATTTTCTATATATCCCTGGGAAAACTTGCAATATAAAGATAAAATAATGCATCATGTTGAGTAAACAGTGCACTGGTTCACACTTTTCATGCGAAATAATTATACTTGGTTTTTCATCAGGAAATGATATGTTTAATTTGTTTTTTAATGGTGTATGGGCAGCATTCATGCACATCAGATCAGTTTTATTAATTAAATAATGAACGATATGGTTAAAATCAATGAAAGGAGTTAGGGATTTGTATCGATCGAACCTTCTTCGTTACCAACGATTCCGTGCATGTGAAGAAGCGACAACAAGCCGAGTAAGAATAGCAGGCAGTTGCTTTCTACTTTTAGCATTTTCCCGATGCGGCTGTACGTGATTTTCTTTCTTTCAAATTAAAATACGTAGTAAATGATTTGCTCTCACGAGATTACAAGTTATGTTATACGGTTGTAACATTGTATTTATACACGAAATTATTGTCTGACTAAAACATATCCAAATAAAAGCAAACACTTCAATGCCATTTATTGTCACCATTTACATTCAAAATACGTTTTTGATTAATAAAAAAAACGAAATCATTGAATGGAAAATAGTAAAAATAATTACCTAAAGTAATGTGGACTTAAAAATTACATGTTTCAATAAAAAGTTGACGGCTATAACGGATAAGTTTATAATAGGGCATACCATACGGGCTCTAAGAGTAAGTTATTATTAATAATCATTACTCCGTCCGTATTATTGTTATTATTGTTGTTGTTATTCAATTTATTTGTATGTTATTATAAACATAAAAGCTTGAGTTATAATGTATTGTTAATCTTATTAATATTTGTGTGTTGCTATTATTAGTAGATTATTGTTGGTATTTAAAATTTAAGAATGGCTTAGTAACAATATTACGATATGATATATATATGCCATCAATAAATGGTAACGCTTACAATAACCATAATCATATTTATGTAAATAAGAATAAGGGTAACAATAATAGTTATGTATAGACTCTACTTGATTGGAGTTGAGGCATGTGACTTAAAGGAATTATATGGGTTCCATCATTACTCATTAGAGTCAATGTTTAATTCAGTAATTCGTGGCAATAATAGTGAATCATAGAGTAAAAAGTGTGGAAATTGCATGCCACACGCATCAAAAGTAACGTACTATCAGATCCACATTAATTAAGGGAACATATACAGAGTAAAACTAGGGTAAGAACAAAAATATAACTATATTCCAAAATATAATCATATGTTTCCTTAAAAAAACCATATTACTCGTATTTGAAAGATACATATTTTTTATTTCATTCTTACTTCTCCTTTAAATAGAATCAAAAGGTAGTTAAGATTCATAATTAAATGTTTTAATTCATAATAAATCATAAAAATAATAAAAATCGTTGAAAAATAATATAAAAATAATAAAATATTTACAAAATAAAAAATTAAAAAAAAAAATTAAAAATAAAAATTAATAAAAGAGGGTAAAAATCTATAAAAATATGGATGCCTTTCCCACCGCCTATACTGCCTCCGTGTACCATCACCTCCGATCGGTGTAAAAAATGTCATTTTTTGTAAGAAAAATGCTATTTTTTATGAAAATGTCCAAAACATGGCATATTCACTACAAAAAAAACACGGGCGTAGTCACGGATTTAGTCACGGACTGCAGTGTAAAAATTCCGTGACTAAAAAGGTTAGTCACGGTCATCCGCCGTGACTAAATCCGTGTCTTAATTGGCGTGACTAAATGAAGTCACCGCCACATAACCGTGACTAAATTTATTAGTCACGGATTAGTCACGGTCAAGGGCCGTGACTATTTTCATGCCGGAAACCCCACTCCGACGTGTTAGTCACGGCCTGTGACCGTGACTAATATTTTTTTTTAAAAAAAAAATATTAGTCACGGCTGTGGGCCGTGACTATTTTTAAAAATTTTCAAAATTTTCAAAAGACCGCCCGCGGGTGTAATCTAAATTTTTGAAATTAGTCACGGTTTTCGACCGTGACTAAGTTTTTTTAAAAAAAAATAAAATAATGTTTTTTATTAAAAACAAATAATAATTTCGAATTAACTGTAGTCACGGATAAGGCCGTGACTACTATTTTTGTTTTTTAAAAAAAAAAATCCATTTTTTGTTGAAAGTTGTTTTTAAAAATTACTTTTTAACACGTATTTTTACAAATTAAATTTAAAAATGTTATTCTAATTTTTATCCATGTTTTTATACTATTGAATTATTGAAAATATTATTCTAATTTTTTAAATTTAAAATTACATTTTAAAGAGTAAAAACATACAACAAACTTAATAAATATTGTGACAAATGTATTGACAAACAACAAAGTACAAATGTATGATGATTACATGTCCCTTCGTGGGACTCCATTATGAAAAAAATTAAGATTTTCTTCTTCTTCATCATCATCATCATCAACAAGAAACTCATCTGGGTTCACGGGGGGGTCTTCGGGGTCAGGTCGGGTTCCTCCTCGGGGTGCTCTTCGGGGTCCTCCTCGGGGTGCTCCTCGACCTCCATGGCTCGGTGTGCCACTACCTCCTCCGGATGACCTCGCAAAATCAAAGGACATAGATCCGAAATTCGGGGAGATCATAGGCATGCCACCATATCCGGAGTTGGGGAAAAATCCCATACCGCCCATGTGCGGAACTTGAGGAGTTTGCTCAGGGTGGAATACGTACGGGGGAGGAAAAGGCTGTTGCGGAGGCTGGAATCCGGCACGCATGTACCGTTCCATCTCCTCCAACCGGGCTTTTGTGGCAGCATCTGCTTTCCGCTGCTCCTCCCATCGCCGTTCGTGCTCCTCCAGTTCACGCTGCATTGTAGCAATACGGCACGCATGGTTGTTTTAGATATATCATTTTAAAATAAATTTAAAACAGTTTGTTAAATCAAGTTTTTAAAACACTTTTTATTAAAACAGTTTTTTTATAAAAACAGATTTTATAAAAACAGTTTTTATAAAAAGAGTTTTTATAAAAACACTTTTTCTTAAAACAGTTTTTATAAAAACTGTTTTTTACAAAAATCTGTTTAATAAAACAGTTTATATAAAACAGTTTATTTATATCAATTTTTATAAAAACAGTTTTTTTAGATAAATTATAAAAACAGTTTTTATTAAAACAGTTTGTATAAAAACAGTTTTTATTAAAACAAATTTTATTAAAACTATTTTTTGCAATAATCTGTTTATTAAAACAGTTTTTAATTAACAGTTTTTATAAAAACAGTTTTTTTAGATAAATTATAAAAACAGTTTTTATAAAAACAGTTTTTATAAAAACACTTTTTATTAAAACAGTTTTTATAAAAACTATTTTTTACAATAATCTGTTTAATAAAACAGTTTTTAATTAACAGTTTTTATAAAAACAGTTTTTATAAAAACAGTTTTTTTTAGATAAATTATAAAAACAGTTTATATAAAAACAGTTTGTATAAAAACAGTTTTTAAAAAAACAGTTTTTATAAAAACAGTTTTTATAAAAACAGTGTTCATAAAAACACTTTTTATTAAAACAGTTTTTATAAAAATTATTTTTTACAAAAATCTGTTTAATAAAACAGTTTTTAATTAACAGTTTTTCGGGAATAAATTTATATGTTTAATATTTTGTTTATGGATATTACGGAAATTATATTTAAACGTGTTAACCTATTTTTGGAAGTTTAACACGAGGGGCTATTTATTTAAACAGTTTTTTTAAAATATTTTCATAAATTAAATATTTTCGGAAATTACATTTAAAGTAATACATATGTATGGAGAGGCATGCAAATCAAACACTAAACATATATATTAAACATCGTACTAATTGTATAAGCATGCATTAGTTCGAAAACATATTGAGCAAGGTTTAAATAAAAAAAGAATATAATATATATGAACAAGAAAATAAAGACAGTTTATTTAATAAGTTTGTTCAAATATTTTCATAAATTACATTCGGAAATTAATTTTTTTTTTAAATTAAGTTTGTTGAAAAACAGTTTATAAGTACTTTAATCATGCGTATGAACATATATTAAACATAAAATAATCTAAATCATTTAAACATAATTATCATGCATACCAAACATATAAACCGATATTATCATGCAAAACTACAAATCATGCATATAATAAATCATACATACAACTTTTGAACATTACAAGATGATATGAAACTAAAAATCATGTATCTTATCATGCATTTGAGTATAGTATCATGCATTTTTGGATTTTATATCAAATATTAGCAAATAAGATGAAAAGAATACATAACCTTGACTGAGAAAAGAAGGGGCGGCGACGGAAGGCGGCGGACGACGGCGGACTACTGGTTGTGGACGACGGCAACGGCGGATGCTAGGCGGCGACGGCGGCGACGGCAGATGCTAGGCGGCGACGGCAGATGCTAGGCGGCGACGGCGACGGCGGCGGCACTAAGCAAACTGGAAGAGAAGGAAGAGAGAAGGAAGAGGTAGTTTAGGGTTTGAGATATGGTGCGTAGGATTTTTTAAAAAAACGCTAAGTGTATGTTTTATATAATTGTTTAGTCACGGTCATAGTCACGGTCAGGACCGTGACTAAACCCTTCGTAATTGACGATGTCAGCGAGGCGGTCAGAGCCGCCTTTAATCGGAATAGTCACGGTCATAGCCGTGACTATGACCGTGACTGTTTTCAAAATTTGAAAATAGTCACGGTCATAATCACGGCAATGACCGTGACTATTGTGGTCAGCGCCCCTCTGACCGTTGGCCCTGACTTCGGCATTTACGAAGGGTGTAGTCACGGTCCTGACCGTGACTACTACCGTGACTATTTAATTTATAATTTCATTTTCCCTGTCACCCAAGCATTTTATGCAAAAAAATGACTAATAAAGAACCAATTGACTGAGATATGATGCGTACAAGAATGTGTCGTCTGAAACTATGTACACAACTTATTGAACCGAAAAATGAATAAGGTGTGGTTCTGTTCGTCTTTGTGTTAGTTATTACTTATTGTTTATTCTTATTTTATTCAAATCAGATCAGATCAGAAAAATTCAGACATGATTTATTATTATTAATAATAATAATTATTATTATTATTCTTATTATTATTATTATATCGTTATAATAATATTAATTGTGTTTATATTAATTGTGTTTATATTACTATTATAATATTATAATACCATCGTAATTGTAGTGTGTAATATTATTAATTGTGTTTATATTACTATTAAATAAATTGCTTTGAATTTATGTGGTATAGAACAGATTAAGGAGTAATTATTTTACAAACAATAATGATGAAAGAAATTATCAAATATGCTTGGAGAAATTATATCACAAAATTGAAATTACAACAGCACAATTACTCGCTGTCAGAATCGTTATTTTCTACATATATAGTGTCTTCTTCTGTATCTGAACCGTCTATCCATTCACCTTCTTCCTGATATTGAGCATTTTGTTGTGCTACATACATTTCCTCAATTTCGCGCTCAGATGGAATGGTTAGGTCCGGAAGGTGCGTTTCTGGCATGACTTCAACACGTCCGCCATTTGGATCACTTAATTGGACGTTATAGTTGACCGTCTCAACAATAGGCGGAGGTTGGAAAAATTGTTGCTGAAAAGCATCTGGATCAACGTCCTTGTGTTGAGTTTGTGATTTTATTTTGTTCGGACGGACAGGACATGCACACACCCAAGGATTCTGTGTCCGCCTTGTTGAAGGATATTCTGCATAATAAATCTGCGCTGCTTGTTGGGCGAGTATGAAAGGCTCATTTTTCGGGTACACACGAGAGAGGTTGACGTCAATCATATTATACTTCGGATTTCTGCGCACGCCACGTGTGGGGTCGACCCATGTGCAACGGAACAGAACGCATGTCAATTTTTTCGCACCAGAAGGCATTTCAAGTTCCAGAATCTCCTGCAGGACACCAAAAAAATTGGTTTCCGAGTTATCATAACCGATGGTCGGGACACATAACCCGCTGTTCGTTGTTGGTCGGCCCTCTCCGTAATCGGCTGTGTGATATGTGTAACCGTTTATCACATATTGCCGCCACACTTTGGCACTGGCACCTGGGCCCCACGCTAATGATACTAACAAAGGGTCGACAATCCCACGACTATTGATCTGTAAATATAAACATAATAATAACATTAGGTAAACATTAGGTAATATATATAATTAATGTGTGTGTATATATACCTGATACTTGTACCAATTTACAAAATCAGAGTCCACCAACGCATCAATTTCATTCTCAGGAAAGGCTGATAAAGAAGCTCGGAATTCACTGTAAAGTCAAACATAAAAAAAACTATAAATTAACTACAAATTTAATTTATAAGTATTACAATTATAACTACAAATTTAACTTACTGATAAAACGGTGAGATTTCTGGACAATTCATGAGGATATAAGTATGCGCAATTTGCAATTCCCCACCCAGGATGTATCGTTGTGTCGCAGCACCTTTACCTCTGCCTGGGTAATTGAAGATGGAAACTACATTTTCATATAAATCCTCGCCAATGTCATCGTTCCGGGCAGGTCTCTTCCTTCTGGTGATGACGTCACGCTCGAAGTAAAAAGACGAGAACGTTGAGATTTCTTGTTGAAGATACGCTTGACAAATTGAAGCCTCAACGTGTGCCTTGTTGGTCACTTTCTTTTTCAGCTCTCCTAGAAATCTGCAATAATGCAATAATACACATGTTAACAGTTATTGTGAAATAAATATTTTTTTTTAAATGAAATTGTGACTAACCTTTCAAATCTGTACATCCACCGATAGAAGACGGGCCCAGCAGTCAAAGCCTCATACGGAAGATGTATTATGAGATGTTCCATTGTATCGAAAAACGATGGTGGCATTATTTTTTCCAGATTACACATCAGAATGGGAACAGACTCTTGTAGTCTCCGGAGGGATGCCGCATCCAAAACGCTGGAACATATCGATTGAAACAACAAACTGATTTCAGTAATGCAGGACCATACGTGTTCAGGGAGCATCTCTTTTAGTGCAATTGGTAGAAGTCTTTGCATTATTACATGAGCATCGTGAGTTTTCATGCTCGTCGTCGTGGTAAGTTTGTTCATGTCTACGCATCTAGACAAGTTGGAGCAGTAGCCATCTGGAAACTTCTGAGACGCAAGCCATTTTAATATTGCTGCCTTTTGTGGTTCTGTGACCTGGTAGACTGCTTTTGGAACTTCCTTGCCCTGATATTCTAGATCAACAGAAAGTTCGGGTCTATCACACCAAATAGTCATATCTTTCCTAGCTGCAAGACCGTCTTTAGTTTTGCCTTTCAAATCCATCACCGTGTTAAATATATTGTCAAAGACGTTCTTCTCGGTGTGCATGACATCTAAATTGTGACGGATGAGAAGGTCTTTCCAATAAGGCAACTCCCAGAATATGCTTCTCTTTGTCCACTTATGGGTATCACAATACCCATATGGCTCTTGGTTTGGCTCTTCCATAGTCGTAGGAAAACGTCGAACCCGGTTATAAATTTCTTCACCGGTCAATCTCGGGGGTGGGCTCTCTCGTACCGCTCTGCCTCTAATGAAAGACTTCTTGTCCTTTCGATATCGGTGCCTTTCCGGGAGAAACTTGCGGTGACAATCAAAGTAACTTCCTTTTTTGCTGTAACTGAGCCAGTTGGCACCTGATTTCTCCATGCATATCGGACATCCCATCAGACCGTGTGTGCTCCATCCCGAAAGCATGCCATAGGCAGGGAAGTCGCTAATGGTCCAAATGATGGCAGCTTTCATGATAAACATTTTATCTGATGAAACATCATAAGTTGGTGTCCCAACGGCCCACAATTCTTTCATCTCCTCAATAAGGGGTTGAAGATAAATGTCTATCTTTCGCCCAGGATCCTTGGAACCCGGACAAATTAAAGACAAAAAGATGAAATGACTTTTCATGCACATGTCGGGAGGGAGATTGTAAGGTGTTAACATGACCGGCCAACATGAATAGTTCTTGCCAAACCTGCCAAAAGGAGCAAATCCATCTGAGCACAATCCCAGCCGCACATTTCGTGGCTCCATAGCAAACTGAGGATGACAACGGTCAAAGTGTCTCCAGGCTTCACAGTCCGAAAGGTGAGCCATCATACCCTCGTTGGTTTCGTGCTCAACATGCCATGTCATGTGTTTCGCAGTAGCAGTCGAAGCGTACATCCTTTGCAGTCGAGGAGCTATTGGGAGGTAATACAGTTTAGACAGTGCAGACCTATGTCGTGGTTTCTTTTTACCTTGACGAACAGGTTTGTATCTGTCTCCACCACAGAACTTGCAGAACTCAAGTGCCTCATCCTCCTTCCAGAACAACATACATCCTTACGGGCACGCATCAATTTCAACACAAGGTAGCCCCAACTTAGACATTAACTGCTTCATGTGGTAATATGAATCAGGAAGGGTATGATCTCGCGGTAGCATCCCTCCTACTGACTGCAAGACTCTATTCATGCAAGTTTCAGGGAGACTGTATTCGGCTTTTATGTTCATGAACTCAGTAACAGCGGATAGCTGAGAGTATCCCTCACAATCAGCATACAGAGGTTGGTCGACAGCTTTTAGAACATCCTGAAATCTCTCAGCCAAACCTTCATCCACATAAGGTTGATAAAATGTCGAATTTTCATCCGCATCTGGTTGATACGAGGTTGAGGCTTCAGGGGGGTCGTTAGGTGGTTGTGGGGGGTTGAATTGAGACGGTACACCGTATGCGTCATATACCATTTGTTGGTCCCACCTCATTTCAGCACGGTCTCCCCACGCACTCATCTCTGGAGGGACGTAACGAGACGAACCTACCGTTTGTGGTATAACAGATGGATCCAAAGGTTCGCCGTGAGAAGTCCAATTATAATAATTGGGAACAAAACCGACCGCGTACAAATCATACCCAACTTCGTGTGGGTCTTTAAATTTGAGATTTTTACACTTTGAACATGGACATCTTATTTTATCACCACTCATATAAGCCGGATGTTCAAGTGCAAATTCAATAAATTCCCCGACTCCCTCGAGAAAATTTGATTGCATTCCGTACAATACCGCATCTTTATCATACATCCAACTTCTATTTTGTTTATACATTATGCCTGAATATTATAATAAAAAATTATATGAAATGGAATGCACACAATTTTAAGTAATTTATTTCACTAAATATAATCAACTAATTTTCACTTTTTTTAAATGAAATGCACAGAATTCTCAACAATAATGCACAAAATATATGTCCCCTAATGCACAATAATGCAGATAATTTCACTAAATTAAACATACGTTTAATTAAATCTAACTAATTCATTTAGTTAAATTTAACTAAATTTAACTAGTTCATTCCGTCCCCTTTTAATGCATCACTACGTTTAAACCTACGTTTAGCTACCTAATTTAACTTAATTAACACATCAATAGCTACGTTCAAACCTACGTTTAGCAAACGAATTTTAATTAAATTATTTTTGTAAACCTACGTTTAAACCTACACTAAATTATTACGTTAATGACATTTAATCTTATTAGTAACACACAATTAACAATTCACTAAATTAAATAATATGACCAAATTCAACCCAATAATTTGAACATGTATATAAAGTTATTTGAATTAATAAGCAATACACAATTCACAATAACAATTCACAATTCACTTAATTAACACATTACTAACGTACGTTATTTGAACTAATTTCACTAAACATAAACATCATTACGTTTTAAACCACATTTAGCTAACTAATTTTAATTAAATTATTTTAATTTATAAACCTAAAAGTTTAACTAATTCTAATTTATGACATTACTACGCTTATAGTTAAAACATGTTGTTAATTAATTAACAACCTCACTAATTTAATAGTTTTAATAATTTAAATTGAACCAACTAATTCTAAATAAAAATTATAATTCAAATAACATACCTTATCTGCATAAACAGGGAAAATGATAGAAGATAGACTACATCCTTCGATCTACGGATACTGTATATACTGGGAATGAATTGGTGTGGTTCTGTTCAATGAGCTGCTCCTGCATATATAAAAAATTTAGTCACGGACTTAGTCACGGATTTGTCCGTCACTAAGCAAAACCGTTTCCAATACGCGTCCAACACGTGTTAATGACGTGTAAATGACGTGTTAATCAAAGTAGTCACGGAACTAGTCACGGCCATGGCCGTGACTGAAGTTATCCGTACATAATACCGTTGCGAATTAAGTTAAGGGAGGTGAAAAAATTAAATTTTAATCATAGTCACGGGTATAGTCACGGATGTGGCCGTGACTAAGTCGTCGGAATCAAATAAACTTCGCCGGAAACGGAAACGGGCCTATCGGAGGACTTAAGTCACGGGCCACGACCGTAACTAATGTTAGTCACGGTCATAGTCACGGTCCAGACCGTGACTATTTTTTTTTTTAAATTTCCGTGACTAGTCCGTGACTAGACCGTGACTAAACTAGTCACGGTCCAAATCCGTGACTAAAATCCGTGACTATAACGCTGTTTTTTTGTAGTGATTACTCTTTGATAATGCCAAAGTTTTCATTAAATCTGCAACTAATATGGCATTACTAATGCATGCGGCATATTTTTCAAATTAAATATATACGTAGTAAATGATTTGATCTCACGAGATTACAAATCATGTTATACGGTTGTAACATTGCTATTTATACACGAAATTATTGTCTGACTAAAACATATATCCAAATAAAAGCAAACACTTCAATGCCATTTATTGTCACCATTTACATTCTGTTGAGGTTTATTCCTTCAACCCTTGGACCCAACACGTAAGCCCAAGGATTTCGAGTGGAGTGTGTGAGTAAACCAGCCCAACAAGCAGATAATAGGGGTCAAGAAACAGTAAGGTAGCAAGTAAGTGATTAGGTATTATTATCTCTTAATAACTCCCTAATACAATACTTTTCGCTAAGGCTCCGTCGGCCGTACGTCTTACAAGGCAGTGGAAGTGCTGCAAGTAAGGATGCTATAGCTAGAGTGCTAAGAATAGAAAGTTGCCAACCCTTTACAATGAAATAAATGCTTCTATTTATACCCACCAATGGGCAGGTGGCTGTGCTGACGTGGCAGCTTGTGGACCGCTGGTGTCCCAACTACCAAATCTTCAGCATTAAATGCACTTCCCGCCAGAATCTAGGCTTCCCGCCTAATCAGTGGGGACGTTCGTCCGCCCAGGAAGTGAGTTGGATCTCTCCAAGTGACCCTCGAGAGATACCGGCTGCTCGTCCCTTGGCCTTGGTAGATACTCCCATGTGGACTGGGTTCCCTCCGCTGACGGTAGGCTTGCCATGGGGACGTTCGTCGTCATCCCTAGTGGTCCGCGTCCCTGCATAGACGTTCGACGGGATGAGCCGCTGGGCCTGAGAGCCCTTAGCACGAGACGTTCGTCCCTCCGCAAGGAACATGGGCCTGCGGGCTAGCCTTGTGCTCTAGCTGGACGTCCGTCTCGTGAAGAGGGGTATTGGGCCGGGCCTCGGTTTGGACCATTAACCCAACACAAGTCCCCCACTTCTGATGTTCTAAGCATGCGCAGGACATAAGGAAGTATGAAGTCCCTCGAAGTAGACGTTCGTATCTCGGTACTTGTGTCTATTGCATCCGGTGGAAGCGTACGCTTGTGGTCATGGTGCTTAACAGCTGTCGACGGTTCAGGAAACGAGGTGACGGCTGATGTAGCGGCGGAGCATTTTCCGAGGAATGTCATCATTGCGCTTTCGCCCACGCACAGCGCGTGAGCCGGAGTACGCTCCTTGCCACGTGTCAGCCCCTCGTTGGCTCCCCCATCGGTGCTCCTCCTATAAATGCCGGGTTTTCCCTCTGGATTAGGGTTCCCGATTCTTGCTCTCTTGCTTTCGAATTTCTGCAGCTCTTCGAGTCTTCTTCTCCGCTTCCGAGTTCGGCTAAACCCCTTGTAAGGTAATTTCCCCCCTCTGCTTCTTTTCTTTGTTCTGATTCCTAGCCGAAATGACTTCGATGGAGATCTCGTCAAGTTCCGATTCCGGTTCGTCGGGTTCCTCTTCGGGCTCCTCTTCTGACGATGTGAATGCGCGCTCCCCGGGAAAGGCCAGTGTTTCTGGGACCTCTGGTTCGGCCACGACGGTAGGGACCATCCGGGCTGATGGTGAGCCGGATGACGCCTCTCAAGGTAGTGGGAGCGACGCCGGGGATGGGAATGCCGACGGGGCAGTGGATGTTATTGACGCAGTCCCCCTGAACGAGCGTCCCGCCGATTACGATTCTGGAGAGGAGGCCGAATCCGGTTCCGATATGGAGGTGCATGATCTGGGCATCCCCACGGATATGGAGCGCCACATCTGCCCGATCAGGAGCGCCCTTGACCACGACCAAGTCCTCTCCCGCGTGGCTCTTAACAAAATCCGTACTTTCTTCCCCCCGCCGTTCGTCTGGAGCGTGAGAGGCGCTGAGCATGTGATGAGGAGACGTCCGGGGATGATCATGCTCCATTTGGATTCCGTTGAAGCCGGGCTGCGGTTCCCACTCCATCCATTCTACGTGGAATTCTTCCACTGCTTCCAGGTGGCCCCAGCGCAATTCATGCCAAATTCCTATAGGTTCCTATCTGCCTTCCTGGTGCGCTGTAAGCTTGCGGGGGTCGATGCTATCTTGGACCTGTTCCACTATTTCTACCGTATTACTCCCCAGAACTCTGACGGATATCTGAGTGTGGCCGCACGTCCCGGAAGGCGGCTGTTCAAGAACTACCCTTCATCCATCCACGACTGGAAGAACCGCTTCTTCTTCCTCAGATACGATGGACCTCCCCTTCCGGTCCGGTGGAATGGCTATCCCCCGAAGATTGAGTCACCGGAGCCGTCTGACGATCTGCTCTGGGACGTGGAGAAGGTGTTGGAGGGCGGCGTCTGCCCTATAGCCGGATATCTGACCTTCGAGGCACTCTCCGGGGCAGGCATAGGTACCGCCCGTGTTCCTGGACTTTTTCCACCCTTCGACGCTCGTCTCGGGGCACCGGGCGGTCCTGTCCTTCGAGGTGAGTGTCCTTTCCATTCTCTGTTCGTCTTTTAACCCATTATGGTTTCCCTGCAGGTTCTCCGCCAGACAGAGCCCAAATGAATCACGCCGAGTGCCTGAAGACAAGGAAGGCCAAGGCGGCCGCTGCTAAAGCTGCGCTGGCGAAAGCCAAGAACGCCCCCAGCTCGGACTCCAACTCCTCGGCTTCTGATGCTGCCCGACGAACGGCTGAGGGTGAGCAGCACTTAATTGCCACTATGCTGGCTCAGGGTTCTGGGGCCCCTGCTCTTGAAGCTGCCCTTCCACCGCCGGTCGTCCCCACGAAGGCGGCTCCTCAGAAGGGGGCGGAGAAAGCCCCTGAGAAGAAGCAGAAAAGGGGCCGTGAGGCAGCCTCCACCGGGCCTCTGCTCGAAGACGCCGGCTCTCTGCCATTAAGCCGGCCGGCGGAAGACCTCTGGAGGGAGATGGCCCTCAAGGCCGGTCTTGAGTTGCCCCGCCGTTCGTCGTCTGAGGCGACCAGTGCTGCCCTGGCCGCCGCTCTTCAGGTATCCCTTCTTTACCAGATCTGAGCACATCTTTCCCTTGACGTTCATCCTCTAACCATTTTTTCCTTCTGTCATCCAGTCTGGGCTTCTAGTCCTTCAAGCTGAAGCTGCCAGGGAGGCTGACCTGAGGGAGGTCAAGGCCAAGGCTGATGCGGCCGTTGCCACGGCTCGGGAGGCCGCTCGTCGAGCTGAAGCGGAGGCTACGGCCAAGGAGAAGGAGATCACCGCTCTGCGAGCAGAATCCCGCCAGCAGCTGGTCGGCCTTGAGAAAGCTGGCTTCAAGCTTGTCCCGGTGCACCCTGTCGCAAAGGATGCCAGCCCGGAGTGGCTGGTTGATACCTCCGGCTATCGGAACACTGGGGAGTTCATGGACTCTGCCAAAGACTACTGCGCCGGGGTCTTCGCCGACTTGTTCGCCGCAGCTTTGGAGAAGATACCGCCCCGCCAGCGTCTGGCCCGCGGCGTCCGGTTACTTGAGGGCTCTCCTCTGTCCCGCAAGTTCCTGTACGAGGTCGGCGACAGCACCTTCTCCGCCGGCTATAATGAAGGGGTTAAGGCCACCCTTCCCATCTTTTCGAAGTTGCAGGGGGCCGACTTCGAGCTGGCTGCGCATACAGATGACGATCTGCTGCTCCAGGCTCTAGGGAAGCTGGCAAGAGATCAGCGCAGGGAGGAGGCCAAGGCCAGAGGGGAGATCCCCGAACCCCCGACCCCGGAGCCCGAAGCTGAAGAGGAGGAGCAGGTCCCGGGAGGCAGCCGGCCCGAGTCCCCTTGTATGGTGTAAATGTAGTTTGTACTATTTTCATTTTGCGTTTGTAATGCCCGGCCGGTAGAGCCGAAGAATATACGCCTTTTTTGCCCAAATTGTCTCTACATTCATGAGCTTTACTTCATATTTGTATTTCTGTTTCCTTCGTTGTCTGTTGTATGGGAATCCTTCGGCGCCTCGATACACTCTGTCGCAAGGCTTTAAGTCTGCGGGGACGTTCGTATCTGTCCCTTACTTGCTTAAGGCAACGGCGTCCCCTTGCCAGACCTCCGTACGTGCTCAGGTGTGCGGGGGTACGGCTCAAGCCCGTCTTCGGGCGTCGATGCAGGGGTCTGATGCCGGCTTACCGTCCTCAAAGTATTCTGGCAATGGAACGATGTTCGTCGGTGGCTCATGATGCACACTCAAAGTGTGGGCGTATGAACGTGTTTCCCAGAGTCAGCGTTCGGTAACGACGTTCGTCTGTCGTCGCGTGACGTGAATATTCAAGCTATGTATGGGGACATTCGTCCGTTCTACATGTTCCAATGGCATGAAGTAGGAAAAGACGAACGTAGTCCGTTGGTGCGTATGTTCCCCACTGGACGTTCGTGGCTCTGATGCAGCCACCCTTGCCAAGATTATGCGGCGACGGAATCGAGGCACCTTAAATACCGTGGTAGGTACCGGTACCCAGGCGCCACGTGTCCCACTTCGGTTGGCACGTTCCGGCGGCGCTGCCTATAAGTATCCAGAACCCATGTAATTCATTCATTCTTCTCCTTACGCTGCACAATTGTCTTCTCTCTCTAGAGTTCTCTCAAATTCCCAAGGTACCGTTCGTTGCCATGTCTTCTGAAAATCGTTTCGACGATGGCTGTTCTTCCGGTGATGACTTGGAATATTATGAGCGGGGAATGCCACCCTGGCCTCCCCGTTATAGCCTCAGCTTCTCGTACGTTCGGCGTCAAGTTCAACGCCTGACGAACGCTGACAAGCGTCTGATCAGCCAATGGTTCTACCCTCCAAGGACCTACGACGATCGGCGTCTGCGCAATCCCATGCGCCATCTGCCCGGCCATGTGGTGGTCCATTTGGATTCGGTGATAGCCGGGCTGAACTTTCCCCTGCATAGCTTCCACTTGGAGCTTTTCAGGGCCCTCGAGATAGTGTCTGCGCAGTTCGTCCCTGCCGCCTATCGGATTATCGCTGGCTTCATCATTAGATGCCACAGCGTCGGTGTGACCCCCACCGTCGACCTGCTGCACCATTTCTTTCGGCTGTCCCCCTTCGGACGTACAGGGTATTTGACCCTGATCGCCCGTCCGTCCATGGTTCTCTTCTCGAACAATGCTGGGAATCCAGACGGTTGGGAAGAGCGCTTCTTCCTGGCCGGAGTGGGCTCACCGATGCCATTCTCTGACCGGTGGAATGCTTACCCCGTGAAGACGATCCCGCCGCCCATGACGGACGAGGAGCTCGGATATGCCAAGCGCATAGCCGGACTTGGCATTAAGAACCTCCGGTTGCTGGTGGCCGAGCCTTTCAAAGCTCAGGCTGGGTTAGGTGCGTCCGTTTGTACTTGTATTGTTTTAACATCTCTTCGCTGTTATGGCTCTGAACGTCTTGGTTCCCTTTGTGCAGGAGTTTTTCCATCCACGTCTATCATGAGCCGGGCCAATACCGCTTCATCTGCCGCCGGTCGTGAGCACAAGGGGCATGACAAGCTCGGGAAGCCGCTCGTCCCCAAGGTCGAGTCTCGGGTGACCAGGGCACGGGCCGATGAAACTTCGGGGGCCGGCGCCTCCAAGAGGCCGCGTGTGGAGGGCACTTCCTCCAAGGCCATCATCTTGGCCGATGATTCTGATGGGGAGCCCGGAAGTCCCCTTAAGCGGAAACCCACTTCCCGGACCCATCTCCGTGCCTCTCCTCCGCGGAATTCCGACGTCCGCCGTCTCCGGGATGATGATGCCCATGCTGCCAAGGGTTCTGACGACGCTCGTCCAAGCTCGCCTCCCGAAGCCAGTGGGTCTTCTCTTGGAGTGATTGAGTTCTCCGGGGTTGGTCCCCGCAAAGAGTCAATGATGCTCTTCGGCCAGACAGCGTCCTCCATCTGGTGTGGGCTGAATCTCAAGGTTCCGCAGGACTTCGCTGCTCAGGAGGCCCCTGAAGATCTCTTGGAGTGCGGCCAGAGCACACTGGATAAGGCCGGGCTCTACTTTCACAGGGCTCGGATGGCCTTCGAGCACCAAGGCAGGGAGATGGCCAGGGTGCGGTCCGAATGCGACGCCCTTTTGAGGAGTGCAAAAGGCAGGGCTGGCACTCTTCAAGAGTAAGCCGATGCCTATGATAAGCTCGTTCAGGAGAATGCCTCTCAGAAGGAGCTTCTCAAGAAGCAGGAGGCCGAGCTCGTGGATCTTCGCAGCCGGATGTGGGCCGTAGAGCAGGCCAAGGTGGAGCTTCGCCAGACGGGCATGGACAACCATGTCCCTATTTATGAGGCCGATGTTGCCAAAATCAAGGAGTCTGGTTCCATTGCCTTCCAGAAATCCAAAGCTTACACTGGTGCCATCCACACCATGGCCATGAAGTTTCTCCCGAGGCTCGTCGGAGAATTTCTAGCCACCTGCCCGGACGCCTACCTGGATGGGGTCAAATTGCTCCAGGCCACCCCCACCGGACGGCGTTTCCTTGACGATCTTGCCGATGATACCTATCGCAAGGGCATGGTTGGGCTCGTAGCGGAGAATCTCCCCACGTTCGAGCGTCACTTCGGGGCTCCTTTCGATCCGGAGGCGGCTGGCTTTGATGTTCTGATGGCGGATGCTCATGCGGGGGCCCTCGAGCTGCTGAAGGAGCAGGCGGAAGCCGAAGCTAGTGAAAAATCCAAGCAGACTCTTTCCAAAGTTCCAGCTCCGGACGTCGATCGGCAGTGATTCTTCGTTCATGACCTTGTACTTGTACAATTTTTTCCATTATGTACATTGTACCTTTTATATTGTACTTTCCGGTCATCAGTACCGAAGAATAAAAATCATTATTTGCTCCATGTCTCTATCTCTCTCTCTCTCTTTTTTTTTTTTTTTTTTTGGAGTCTTTTTATCAGTCTTTGTCCTTCTCTAGCTTCGTGGGTACTTGTCTCCTGGTTTCGTAGGAGACGTTCGCCGTCCCCGCCTTGAGAAAAAACAGGTTTATCCACGTCGGGATTCCCTATCTCCGTTCGTCCCCAGCCGCGAACTACTAGTCTTCTGGCTTTGCAGAAGGCTTTCGTCATGCGCTCATCAGGGGGAGGAACTAGGCTTCGTTCGTCCTTGTCGTGGTCCTACTAATCTTCTTACTTCGAAGAAGACGTTCGCTCATCCAACGATCGCAAGGAGGTCACTGGTTTATCCGCGTCGGGATTCCCTGCTTCGTCGTCCCATACTCGTGGCCCTACTAACCTTCTGCTTTGGCAGAAGGTGTTCATCGATCCACGGGTCATGGAAAGAACTGGTTTATCCTGCCGAGGTTCCCTTTGGTACGTCTAGCCTCCCCCACGTTCCTACTAACCTCCGCGTCGGGAGACGTTCGTCACGTGGTGAAGGAAGATCAGGCATACCTCGTCAAGACTCCCTCTCTCATAGGAGCTTCTCTCTCCCCTTCCCCCCCCCCCCTTTTTTTTTTTTTTTTGGAGGGGGAAATCGCTTCAATAGCACTTCGGCTTTAAATCTCTCTGTAGGAAGTGAAGAACAGAAATAATCCTTTTCATATAGAGACGACGATCGGTGGTGTTACATGGTACTTCGACCAAAATGTTACATTAAAGATCTATCTCTAATTATTGGTAGAACTTCTTCAAGTGTTCGACGTTCCAGATTCCAGCGTGGTTTCCCTCCAAGGTACGGAGGAGGAACGTCCCCTGGTTGTATCTTCTTATGACCCTGTACGGCCCTTCCCAATTTTTGGCCATCTTGCCACCTTCGAGCGGCCTGCTCTTTTCCCTCTTTCTGAGTACGAGATCCCCAGCTTCAATTTCACGGATCTTCACCGCCTTGTTGAAGTATCTTTGGGTGGCTCGGTGATATTCCTCCATGCGACGAGCTGCTAGGTCTCTTCGCTCCTCAATGAAATGGAGCTCCGCTCGTAGGTTTGCCTCGTTGTCCTCCGGCTGGAAATGCTTTGTGCGATGTGTGGGCACTAGCACCTCTGTTGGCACCTTAGCCTGGAACCCGTATGCCAACGCGAAAGGTGTCTCGCCGGTTGCCGTCCTTGGGGTTATTCTGTACGTCCAGAGTACGTAATTGAGCTGCTCCGGCCAGGTGGACGCGTAATCTTCCAATTTCTTTTTAATCCCATCCATGATGGTCCGGTTCATGTTCTCCACCTGGCCGTTGGCCTGCGGGTAGGCCACCGAGGCCTTAGAGTGCCTGATGCCCCACTTTGCCAGGTATGCCTCAAATCCTCTGCCGACAAACTGCCGGCCATTGTCGGTGATGACCTGTTCTGGAATCCGGAAGCGGCATATAACATTCTGCCAGAGGAACCTCTGACACTGATATTCGGTGATGGAGGCCAGCGGCTCGGCTTCTACCCACTTTGTGAAGTAGTCAATTGCTACAATAACAAACTTCCTTCCGCCGGTTGTCGTCGGAAGAGGGCCCAGTAGATCTATGCCCCATCTGGCGAAGGGTAATGCAACCGTCATCGGGGTGTAGAAGCTTGCCGGCCGCCCGGGTACAGGGGCATATTGCTGGCATACTGCGCATTTCCGAGTATGATTAAAGCAATCCTGCTGGATGGTCGGCCAGTAATATCCCTGCAAGATGATTTTTCGTGCCAAAGTACGGGGACCCTGGTGGCTGGAACAGACGCCCTCATGTACCTCTTCAATGACGGCTGCTGCCAGGCTCGGCGGGAGGCACCTCAAGTATGGCCCTCCGAACGTCTTTTTGTAGAGTTGTCCATCAATGAGCTCGAAGTTGGGGGCCCTCCTCTTTATCCATGCTGCTCGTCCGGAGCTGCCATCATCCTCAGGCTCGGGGAGCATCCCATCCCTGAGGTAGTCCGCGATCTCCTTCGACCAATCGGGTTCGGCGATGGAGATGGCCTCTACCCGGATGACGTCCGTCGCCGGTGTTGGGAGTGACTCTTGCCTGACGAAACCCCTAATGTGCCGGGGAATGCTTGTCGCGGGGTCATCGCTTAGTGGATTGCCTAGCTTGGATAGTATGTCTGCCTCGGCGTTCTCCACCCGCGATACCTGCTCGATTATTACCTGTTCGAACTGCGCGGTTTGCTCCTCCGCGAGTTCCTTGTAGATCTTCATTCTTTCTTCCCTGGTTTCGGGCGTTCCATTCATCTGGGTCACCACCAGCTGACTGTCCATTTTCACCTTCAGACGAGCTGCGCCGAGCGCCTTTGCACACTTTAACCCTGCGATCAGCGCCTCATATTCAGCCTCGTTATTGGTGACCCTGAATTCGAATTTCATGGAGTAATAGGCCTTGAAACCCTCTGGTGAAGTGATCACTGCTCCCCCACCACAACCTTTTGCACTCGAGGCCCCGTCGGTGTACATCTCCCACCAGTTATTGAAATCGTCGTCGCCCTGGGGATCGTCCTCGGTGCGCGCAGTGCATTCGGCAATGAAGTCTGTCAGCGCCTGTCCCTTGATCGTCGGCCTTGGCTTGAACTCAATGTTGTACTGGCCGATCATCAGGGACCATTTGGTTATCCTCCCGCTGGCCATGGGGTTCCGTAGGATCGTGGCGAGAGGCTGTGTCGTGTATACAATCACTGGGTGTGCCTGGAAGTACGGTGCCAGGCGTTTGATGGATGCTATCAAGGCGAGGATCGTCTTCTCCATCAGTGTGTATCTGGTCTCCGGACCGTTCAGCGCTTTGCTCACGAAATAGATCGGTCGCTGAACGCCCTCTGCCTCCTTGAGTAGCACAGCACTCACAGCCAAGTCTGCCACTGCCAAGTACATGTATAGCTGCTCTCCGGAGTCCGCCTTGGTGAGGACGAGCGGAGAAGAGAGGTATATCTTGAAATCTTCGAAGGCAGCCTGGCACTCTTGTGTCCACTCAAAGGGATTTGCCTTCTTCATGATCTGAAAGAAGGGAATTGCCTTATCTGCTAGTTTTGACATGAATCGGCTCAGGGCTGCCAGTCTCCCGGTGAGGCGCTGCACATCCTTCAGATTCTTCGGGGCCTCCATGTCAACTATTGCCTTTACCTTCTCTGGGTTAGGCTCGATCCCCCGCTCACTCATCATGTAGCCGAGGAACTTGCCGCCCTTGACGGCAAAAGCACACTTCTTTGGGTTTAGCCTCATGCTAGCCTCCTCCATGATGGTGAAGATCCTCTCCATATCCCGGACGTGGTCCTCCCTCTTCTTGCTCTTGATCAGGATGTCGTCCACGTAAGCCTCCATGGTTTTCCCTAGTACGTCTTTGAACAACATCCCGATCATTCTCTGGAAGGTAGCCATGGCATTCCTCAGGCCGAACGGCATGACCACGTAACAGTACACGCCCTCCGCTGTGACGAACGCCGTTTTTTCTGCATCATCAGGATGCATGAATACCTGATGGTAGCCTCTGAATGCATCCATGAAGCTGAGCAGCTCGCAGCCCGCCGTTTCATCTACGAGCAAGTCGATCCTCGGCACTGGATACGGATCCATCGGGCAGGCCTTGTTGAGGTCCGAGTAGTCGACGCACATCCGCCATGTGTCGCCCTTTGGGGCTAATACTACGTTGGCCAACCACTCCACGTGGATGACCGGCCGGATGTGCTTGATGTTGAGGAGCGTAGCTGCCTCCCTTTTGATGAATTCTCGCCGTTCGGCTGCCATGTATCTCTTCTTCTGCTGTATGGGCTTGGCATCCGGCCGTACGGCGAGTCTGTGGCAGATGAGGTTGGGGTCTATCCCGGGCATGTCCTCCGGCCCTCTGGCAAATAGGATTTTAAACTTCCGGAGGACAGCTATGACCCCTTCCTTGACCTCAGGTTCGAGGTCGGCGCCGATGGATACCTTCCTGTCCGAAGGGTCATCCAGCTCTACTTCCTCGAGCAGGGCAGCCGGTTCCAGACGAGCGTCGAAGTCAGCCTGCCTGGCCTTCCCAGTGATGCTGTTGACCCGGCTTTCTCGCTCTCTGAACCTCTCCATGGCCTTGGTGTAGCAGGCCCTGGCCATGTGCGGGTCCGTGCGGGCCACCCCTACCCCAGTTTCAGTGGGGAATTTGATGCATGAGTGCCGCACGGAGCAGATGGCCTCAAGATCCTCTAGGCCGGGCCGGCCCAAAATTGCGTTGTGGGCACATTTTAGGCGGACCACGACGAACGTCATCCGGATGCGGGTAGTGTGAGGCCCATCCCCGATCTCCACGGGGAGGCCGATGGTGCCCTCCGCATCGATGCAGTCCCCTGTGAAGCCGGAGAGGGGGGTGCGCAGGGGGGCCAGCTGATCCTCCCTCAACTTCATCCCTTCAAACGCCTCCCAGTAGAGGACGTTCACGCTGCTTCCCGTATCGACAAGGACGCGTCGGACGATCGCATTGTTGACATCCATGCTGATCACCAACTCATCCCTGTGGGGGGCCGGTGACATTGGTAGGTCGGCCGGCCCGAAGGTGATGGCCTCCACCTTGTTCTTCTTAGCGGGAGGAGCTGATATGGAGCCCACGTAGAGGGACCTCTCAAACTTCTTCCGCTCCGCAGGCGAGTCCCCAGTCTCAGCCCCACCGAAGATCACCTTGATCTCCAACTTCTTCTTCCCGCCGTTCGGGCCGAGGGACCCCTCCGGACGTTTGTCAGCACTCCGATAGTCTACGTCCTTCGGTTCCGCCTCGCGCCGATCATCGCGGCGCCATGATCGCGATCTCGGATTTGGCTGCCTCGGACTATTCTTCTTCAGTAGTTGGGTAAACTCGCCCAGGTAACCTTGTCGGATCAGCTCGTCGATGGCCATTCTCAGCTGCTTGCAGTTGTCGGTGAGGTGGCCGATCCTCTGGTGGTACTCGCAATATGCGGTCTCATCATGACCCATAAGCGCCTTCTTGTCTTGGGGCTCCCTTAGGATGCCCTTGTCTTTGATGGCGTCGAAAATCTGACTGACGGGGTAAGCCAGAGGGACGTGGTATTCCTCCGGGCGTACGCGGCTGGCCTCCGGAAGAGCCTTCCACGGAACCATGCCGCCGTCCGTCTTCTTCTTTTTGCTCGGGGGGATGGCCCGCCTCCGGGACCGAGCCTATCCGCCAATTTTCGGGAGGGGGCGGCAGGCGTGCCGTCCCTCAATCTGATCTCCTCCTCAATGGAGGCGTATTTCTGCGCCCGAGCCAGCACCTCGGTATAGCTGGCGCTGGGATTCCTCCGAAGGTCCCGGTATAGGTCCCCTGTTGCTAGAGCACTGGTAAACATGTTTACTCCCAGCCGTTCGTCCAGGTCCTCCACCTGGAGCACTTCGTCTCTCCATCTGACCAGGAATTGGGCCAGAGGTTCGTCCTTCCCTTGCTTCACACTTGTGAGCGATGTGAAGCTCTTCTTGGGGGTGGTGCTGGCAGCGAATTGTGCCATGAACTGCTGGGACAGCTGTTCGTAATTATCAATGGATCCGGGCCTCAACTGCCCGAACCATTCTTGTGCGGGACCCCTCAGGGTGCTGAAGAAGAGCCGGCAGATGGCCTCGTCGGACGCTCCCAGCATGGAGAGGTTCCCCTGGAAGCTGATCAGGTGAGCCTTAGGATCTCCGGTCCCGTTGTATACTATTCCCTGGGGGGGCCTGCAGTCCCGTGGGATTTCTGCATTCATGACCCTCGGAGTGAATGGTGAGGTGAGGGAGAAACGCTGCGTGGCCGGGACGGCCTCCGCCCGTCTGTCTATCTCGGCTATTCGCCGTTCCATTGCCTCTAGCCGGGCCTCCTGTGCGGCCCTTCCGGGGGACACAGGAGGGGCGGCCTCGAGCGCAACGTCCCTTCGTGGGGCAACCGCGTCGGGCTGCCTCCGTGTGATGTGGGCGCCATGTCTTTGGAAACGTCGTCCAATGATGCTGGCGGCGGGGGTAATGGCAGTGCCCCGCTGCTCGGAGGGAACATCCGGCGTGCGTCCCCGGTGGTCATCCTGCCAACCATAGCGGGGGGTGCTGGCGCTGGTGTGCCCCCCAGCTCCATGGGAGGACGGATTCTGGCCCAACCTCATGTGGATGGGCGTCCGGCGCCCGGCAGATTCCGCTGTCTCATCCAGGGACTACATGCGGTGGACGGGTGATATGGGCGTCCAGATGGTGTTCGCTGAGTGCACCTCTTCGTTCGCCTCCTGTTCATCCGCCATTCGGCGCATCGTTTCCGCCAGCTCCCTCATGAGTCGAGGGTCATGCCTGGCCTCCTGGGGGATGAGGTTGGTGAGGCCACCCTCTCCCCCGGTTGTCCCCAACGTCTCGGAACGTTCCGTGGTTTGTCCGCGGTTGCTTCGCCCGCGGGACAGCCGCTCGGAGAGGTCACGTTGGCGGTTGTTCCTTGTCATCGTGCTTGCTGTGGGTAGATTTAGTAGCTGTTTGGGAGAGTTTTTTTGGAAACTTTTAGTTCAGTTTCCCACAGACGGCGCCAGTGTTGAGGTTTATTCCTTCAACCCTTGGACCCAACACGTAAGCCCAAGGATTTCGAGTGGAGTGTGTGAGTAAACTAGCCCAACAAGCAGATAATAGGGGTCAAGAAACAGTAAGGTAGCAAGTAAGTGATTAGGTATTATTATCTCTTAATGACTCCCTAATACAATACTTTTCGCTAAGGCTCCGTCGGCCGTACGTCTTACAAGGCAGTGGAAGTGCTGCAAGTAAGGATGCTATAGCTAGAGTGCTAAGAATAGAAAGTTGCCAACCCTTTACAATGAAATAAATGCTTCTATTTATACCCACCAATGGGCAGGTGGCTGTGCTGACGTGGCAGCTTGTGGACCGCTGGTGTCCCAACTACCAAATCTTCAGCATTAAATGCACTTCCCGCCAGAATCTAGGCTTCCCGCCTAATCAGTGGGGACGTTCGTCCGCCCTGGAAGTGAGTTGGATCTCTCCAAGTGACCCTCGAGAGATACCGGCTGCTCGTCCCTTGGCCTTGGTAGATACTCCCATGTGGACTGGGTTCCCTCCGCTGACGGTAGGCTTGCCATGGGGACGTTCGTCGTCATCCCTAGTGGTCCGCGTCCCTGCATAGACGTTCGACGGGATGAGCCGCTGGGCCTGAGAGCCCTTAGCACGAGACGTTCGTCCCTCCGCAAGGAACATGGGCCTGCGGGCTAGCCTTGTGCTCTAGCTGGACGTCCGTCTCGTGAAGAGGGGTAATGGGCCGGGCCTCGGTTTGGACCATTAACCCAACACATTCAAAATACGTTTTTGATTAATAAAAAAACGAAATCATGGAATGGAAAATAGTAAAAATAATTACCTAAAGTAATGTGGACTTAAAAATTACATGTTTCAATAAAAAGTTGACGGCTATAACGGATAAGTTTATAATAGGGCATACCATACGGGCTCTAAGAGTAAGTTATTATTAATAATCATTACTCCGTCCATATTATTGTTATTATTGTTGTTGTTATTCAATTTATTTGTATGTTATTATAAACATAAAAGCTTGAGTTATAATGTATTGTTAATCTTATTAATATTTGTGTGTTGCTATTATTAGTAGATTATTGTTGGTATTTAAAATTTAAGAATGGCTTAGTAACAATATTACGGTATGATATATATATATGCCATCAATAAATGGTAACGCTTACAATAACCATAATCATATTTATGTAAATAAGAATAAGGATAACAATAATAGTTTATGTATAGACTCTACTTGATTGGAGTTAAGGCATGTGACTTAAAGGAATTATATGGGTTCCATCATTACTCATTAGAGTCGATGTTTAATTCAGTAATTCGTGGCAGTAATAGTGAATCATAGATTAAAAGGTGTAGAAATTGCATGCCACACGCATCAAAAGTAAAGTACTATCAGATCCGCATTAATTAAGGGAACATATGCGGAGTAAAACTAGGGTAAGAACACAAATATAACTATATTCCAAAATACATATTTTTTATTTCATTCTTACTTCTCCTTTAAATAGAATCAAAAGGTATTTATTATGAATAAAATGTCATAATAAATCATAAAAATAATAAAAATCGTTGAAAAATAATATAAAAAATACAAAAATATTTATAAAATAAAAAATAAAAAAATTAAAAAATAAAAATTAATAAAAGAGGGTAAAAATCTATACAAATATGGATGTCTTTCCCACCGCCTATACTGCCTCCGTGTACCATCACCTCCGATCAGTGTAAAAAATGTCATTTTTTGTTAAAAAAAATGCTATTTTTTATGAAAATGTCCAAAACATTGCATATTACTCTTTGATAATGCCAAAGTTTTCATTAAAACTGCAACTAATATGTCATTACTAATGCATGCGGCATATTTTTCTCCGGTGACTGGAGGTGGTGGTGCTAGGGTGACAGAGGTGGAGCTAATTATTTCTGTTTTACGTTTTTAGTTTTTTTAAAAAAAAAATTAAATTTTTTAGATTTTAATGTTATAAATATTTTTATTAATTTATTATTATTTTCTACAACTTTTTATCATTTTTATGATTTTATTATGGATTAAAACATTTCAATAGTTATAAGGGTATATTTTTCCAATGTAGTCATATTTCTAATTATTTACCTTTTACTCCTATTTAGGTAATTAACCCAGTATAATATTGTCCAATAGAGCGATATTCTCGGAAAACAGTTTTTCAGACTACTCTTCAGATAAACTTCAATTAAGAGAACCATCACTTGAAAATAAAACAACGCACCTAACAAGCCAAGCCAAATAGAAAATCACTTAAGGGTCTCATCAAAATAAAATCTCATGATTTTTTCAAGTGGTATAATTTTTTTCTTTATACTCCGATTGTTATAAAAAATATATCAAAATTTTTAAATTTTTATTATTTTTCACATCACACAATATTGAATATATAAAACATAAAAAATAATGTAACGTAACAATTAAAAAAACATCAACTCTTTAAAAGTGTTCTAATTGTTTTATTTATACTCCAATTGTTACAAAAATGACATCAAAATTTATAACTTTTTTTATCTTTCATATATATCACACCATTGTTGCATATATAAAAAAAACTATTAATTTGGGTAGTTAATGATCATTTTTTTACCATGCACACTATTAATCCGGAGTGATGACTTAGAATAAAACAACCCAATTTCCGGTGCAAAGAATGAAACAATAAATAAAAGTGATGGAGTTAGTGCAACTTTATTTTAAGCTATCACTCCTGATTTATTGTGTGCCCGGTAACAAGCGATCCTAAACTGCAAAAATTAATAGAATAATTTTTTTATATGTGTAACATTGATATTGATCATATGAGAGATAATAAAAAGTTATGAATGCGATATTTTTTGTAATAATCAAAGTACAAATAGAAAAGATATAATATGCAAATGGTCAAAGAATGGTCAAAGAATAGATCCCAAAGACCTAGAAATGTGCAAAGGCAAGAGATCAATTGAAGATTTGCAAAATTGTTCGTGTACCCAATCTGGTATAGGTGATACCCGATCGGGTACATGCTTGTTTCGAAGATCAAAATCAAATTTGGAGAAACATTTGAACGTGGCTGAATATTGTAAAGATTGGCTCATACCCGATCGGGTACACCAACACATCCGGTTGGGCATGCCTACATTTTACAGCTTCCGGGAAACTGCAGTGATACCCGGTCGGGTACCCTATATACCCGGTCGGGTACACAACCCTGCCACCTCCAAACACCCATATTTTTATACTTCTAAGCTCAGTTTAGTCAAGTACCCACAACCCTCCATAAATGCACCCCTTTTCCTTCACATTAAATTCATCAATTCGTTTATACTGCTAAGCTCAGTTTAGTCAAGTACTTTCTTTATATTTTTAGCATTTGTAGTCTCCAAATGAGGAGCTAAACCCTTCCATCTTGGTTTTGCTACGTTTTTTGGACAATTCTTTCTAATTTATATAGCATCTTTGGGTTTGATGCGTTGAAGCTTATGATTTGTAATTTAGTTGTGAGTGTTTTTCTTTAATCATCTTCCTTGAATATTAATTACATCCCTATTTTATATCCATATTAATATTTGAGCATTACTTAAAGGATCAACTAGTTTTGTTTCATATATTAATTATTAACAGAATCGATTGACGAATACGTTTGTTAATCGTTCGGTCCTTTCACGGTAGTAAATTTGGATTATTAATGCATGCATCTCATGGCTAATAATCTAAGGGGAATTAATTATATTGATTAAACTAATAAACCGCTGGTGTTGAGGTTATCAATCTCAATCAATTTCATCTTAAGTTTTATTACTACTATCGGGTCAATATACGGCGTGTGTTCTATATTGACTTGATAGTAAGTTTTATTAATGAATGTGTTTCGTTATTAATAACTACCCTCGATGAATTGGAGATACTCCATGATTGAGTATTCGAGAGGATGAGAGTTAAAGATATAGCCGGGATCGACGAACATTTCATTAAGTGGATATAAGCAAAACCAAGTCTTCATCTATAATTAATTAAACCACATAAGTCGTTCAACTTAGTGTTTAAATATACTTAAAGTTCAACAACAATCTTAAAACCCCCCTTGATTACTACTATCGTATTTCATAAAAGAGAAAAATCCATTTCCCCATAAATTCGATCATTACTACACTATACTACGGTATTAGTACAAGTATTGAATTAATTTTGAGATACATAACGACTTTAGTGCGGTCATAGGATTAGGGTATTCTGACCATATTTGATTTTTATTTTTTCCACAACCCTAATCTTGTCAGAATAGCGAGTTAGGAATCCCCTTTTTGTACCCTAATTCCAAATCTCATGTTTTTCCATGTCAGATCAAAACATCCAGTGTTCACGTCATTTCCTAGAAATTAATTCATTCCTAGGTTCTTCAAAAAATAATGTCTTGGCTTCCCAGTTCAATGATGGCCTTAGGTGGACCTTGAGATTATGGTTATCTATTACTACCTCAGTAACACTAGAATCTTCCCAAATGGAAAGTTGGTGAAATTATGAATAGTAATAGGGGATATAAATTATTGAAAGTATGATGAGAAGATAATAAAATAGTATGGTGGAATGAAGGATAAATCTAAAAATGTTCATGAATTTCATTGTTATTATTATCTGCGAAGAAGATAATATGTAACATAGTAAACTAAGTAATAGCACGTCATAATTAATGCTTTACAAAAACGGCCTTATCGAACAATATTAATGCTTATGCCATTATATAATTCTCCTACGTTAATCGCAAATAGCTACGATCTGTGATAACAATCTGTGTTAATAGCTTTACAAATAAGGCTTTATGGAAGAAATAGCTATTTTTTCTAAGTAATAGGAAATCATTGTATGCCCAATCTGTACATATTCTCCATTCAAATAAGTACGATATACTATGTATGTGATTTTACACAAGGAAAAATGAATTTGAAAAGCATGACAATATGTAAACAGTAATCATATACCATAATATATTATACGTAGTAGTTCGTATAAAGATACATAGTTGTTGTAGAATGATCCTGAGCTTGAGAAGAATAATACGATTGAGCTGCCATGTTTCCAGTCGTTTCACTAATCTCTGTAGCAGAAATATTAATGGAATCCATGTGCTGCAGAACGGAAGCAGAGTTTAGCGGTGTAATGCGGGGATGAATAAGAGTTGAGAGAGAAGCAAGTAGAAGATCGGAACTCGTAACGGAGCGCAGGTACGCGAAGAAAGAAGGCCAAAAGTCGGAAGAGAACGCGGGTACGTGAAAGAAGAAGAATACGCGTAAGAGGGAGCAACTGCGTATATAGGCGTGAAAAATAAAAGAAAATAAAAGAGTTCTAGAAGGTACTTTCTACGGTGCCTATTTTATTTTCTAGGGTACTGTGCCTTGCTTATGTGGCCAAAAAAACATCGTACATGTGGATAAGCAAAACACTGATCGGGGAGTTCGTATACCGTGGTATCACCCCACGGTGAGCACCGTGCTCCCACACCCAAAACGACGTAGTTTTGCACAATTTTTTTAAAAAAATTTCGCGTGAACAGTAACGCGTGAACAGTACACGCGTGTACAATAACTATTTTTTTGGCCCAATAGTATGAATGATGTAACTCGCTTGTAAAGATATGTAACTCACGTTATTGATCAATGTAACTCAAGTTCATTCGAAATGTAACTCTTTTTTTCAATGTAAACCATGAAAAAGAGAGTTTAATTGCACAATTACTTTATGTAAATCTTAAATATGTTTGGTTTTTAATATCATGACCTGATAAAGGATTTTTAAAAAAATCATTTTTTTTGTTTGAATACCAGATTTTTTATTCATGTAACTCATGTTATTACAAATGTAACTCGCGCTTCAGAAGATGTAACTCACTTCTAAAAAGATGTAACTTTAAAAAATGTAACTCACATATAAAAATATGTAATTCCATGTATTAATTAATATACATATAAACCAATTACTCCATATCACCATACGCATCCAAACCAATTACTCCATAAAAAAGCAGTAAGCTTTCCTTCCCTAATTCTTTCCACAAAATCAAAGAGCACTATTCTTCAGCAGCTAACCGAGCTTTCTCTTCAGGGCTGGGGGTGTCAATTCACGATTCAAAGAAGCGAAGAGAGAACTTTTTTTGATTGGTTGGGGATTTGAGCTGCACGAATCTAGATACATCCAACGGGGGCTCCAATGATTTTCCATGTCCCTAAATTGAATCTGCGGAGAAACGGCCTGCGGAAAAGTTGGGAAGGAAGAAGATCGATTTTTTTTTTAAATAAAACGGTGCCGCTTAGGGATCGGCACACCCTGCGCACGGTGGGTCGATCCCACGGTATAATCTGCGCTGATCGGGCATTCAATTCTAGAAAAAAGGTTTGCACTTCAGTCCTCGTGTGATAGACGGAATTTCAAACGTTAACGGAGGTTTCCGTTTTCTACTCTCTACCAAAATGAACGAGAAGTCATGTCCCTCTTCCAGGTTGCCTACTCTCCATTGCAACCGATGAGATTAGTGGCAACTGGCAACGAAGGCTTCTGTCCAGGGAGCGAAGGAAATTAAACCTGGCTGTCGGACGAAATATATTAGGCAGATTCCTAAATATAATAGCATAATATATTTAGGAATCTTCCTAATATATATTTATGAATCTGCCTAATATATATTTAGGAATACTTTGTATTTTGGCAATTCTTCTATTATAAATATATTTGTTAGGGCTCTTATTGGAGTACCTATTTTCCATTATTTCACATGGTATCAAGAGCTTAGGTTTTTCCATACAATTATTTTTTTTCTTTTCTTTTTTTTTCGGTTCCCATATATGAACTCTAGTAAAGCCGCCACAACCTCGGGGTCAACTGCCGTCACATCTATGGCAGTTTCCGATCCTTTGAGGATGAGCGCAGCTGATATGGCGCAGTTCACCTTTTCCTCGTCGCTGACCACGGTGCTTGCTTCCAGTGTGCCGCTGAGTTCGCCGCATGTTGCTGCCTATGTCCGCACAACCCACCTTCTCTGCGTCCTGAGCACGGTGCTTGCTTCCAGCGCGCCGTTGAGTTCGCCGCTTGCTGCTGCTGACATTGATTCTTTAGATATATTTACTAAAAGTTTTTTTAGTTTGCAATTTCATTTTTAAAAGACAACATGCGTGTTGTATCTCCCGCATAGTTTGAGGGGGTGTAATAGCCTAATATATTTAGGAATCTTCCTAATATGTATTTAGGAATCTGCCTAATATATATTTAGGAATACTTTGTATTTTGACAACTCTTCTATTATAAATATATCTGTTACGTCTTCTATTAGAGTACCCTTTCCCATTATTTCACAAGAGGAACTTAGCCCAATCAACTGAGATTTTCGAGCAACTGACATTTTTTCTTTACAAAACTACTCAAACAAATTCCTTCCTAGCTTTTTGACTTAATTAAGCACAAATTTGTGCTTACTTTCTTTTAGCCGTGTTGCGATATTACGAAACATATTATCTTGGGAAAATGGAAACTAATAATCCAACCTTTTGGCGGTCTTCTTACAATAGTCCCACATTTTCGTTATTCATTAATAATCCAACATTTGCACCTCATCTTCATTCATTGGTCCCTGACCGGTTAATGACCTGCTATTCCAAGTTATTTTCTTATCTTTGCAAACCATTATATCATAAATCTCACCTTTCACAAAGATAATATTTTGCAAAGATAAGAAAATAACTTGGAATAGCAGGTCATTAATCGGTCAGGGACCAGTGAATGAAGATGAGGTGCGAAGGTTGGATTATTCATGAATAACGAAAAGGTGAGACTATTGTAAGAAGACCGCTAAAATGTTGGATTATTAGTTTCCATTTTCCCTATTATCTTTGGATCTTCAATTGTTTCGATTCCATAAAGAAAATGTTTTTGAATTTGAAAAAGCAGAATCAACGGCTCTCTTCCGTAATGAACTCTCACGGTGTATACCAAGGTTTTAAATTGCGGTTGTGGTCGCGGTTGCGGTTTGAAAATATTATGATACTTAAATGCAGTTTTGGAAATTTTGTATACGCAATTTGAAAGTTCCAATGCTCAATAGACATCATAATGATGCCAATAGTAGAGAATATGATCCTTAATGAAAATGTTTTGATAAGATATAAGGTTTTCAAATTTTGTATACTCGATTGTAGAGTTTATATTATGTTCAATAAAGGGAGCTTGATGCTCAATGAAAATGTATTGATACTCAAATAAATATGAAATGTAAAAGAACTCCATTACCCAAGCAAACTGTTGAAGACAACTAGACAAGTTTGAAGTTGCCTTATCATAGAAGAGAAGTTAAAGGAAACGGGGCTGATTTCAATGTCTACTATATAATGTACACGTTAAAGAGAGATTACAATGCAAGGATAATCCATACTCATATAAGCAACAAAACTTAATTATTTCCCTCACTAGCTAAATTGAATATTAAACACAAAGTAAACTTTATGTAAACAAAATCTACTTAATATATACACAATCTCCCATCATTCACGTAAAAGCGCAAAACAATTCAGTAAGCAGGTAGCTAAGTTAGTAACTTAGCCCCCACTCAAAGCAGCAGCCAAATTCCCAACTCTGAAACCATTATTCCTCATCCCAAAAACCTCTCTGCATTTGAATGAAATTTCTGGCCTTGGGGAGAATCCAACCCTTCTTGAAGAAGTAGAAGTAGTAGAAAATGAAGCCTCTTTGTGATTAGCTGCTGAGATCCCATTGGTTGTGCGCTTATAAGAACTGAACCACTTGGCTTGCATGTATGAATGCCTCCTCCATGGAGGAACATGAATCCCCATTTTCCTCATTGATCTCTTTATCTCATTGCTCATTATCCTTACAATCTTCTTCAGCTCTTCCGTCTTCCCCGCGTACACATCGGGAAACAATTCCAGCAACGAACTGTATCCCGACGTCGGCCTCACGATTTCCAGCTCTCTTCTCAGGTCTACTTCTATAATGAAACGTTCTCCGTTCATGTTTACGTCTATGTATTCGTAATCTCCCTTGTTAGGGCAACCTTCCTTCTTCTCCCACCTTGTTTTGCATAGACCTGCAATTATTCAAAGTAATCCTTACATTTATTAGCTAGATTTTTAGTGGTACATACATAGAGGCGTTTGGGAACTTAATACACGCAAGCATGGGGAATGAAACGCTGGTTGAAACTTGAAAACACAATGTCGGACCCAAGTCAATCAACATTTGATTATTTCTGTTTGAGCTTACTACTTGACTCTATAATACTATTCTAAAATTTGGGATTTCATCTTGAAAACTTGATTGTTATCTTTATAATTAATTAGCTAGTTTGTTGTGATGGCTTACACATAAACATAAATGCGTAATTAGATTATTGTTCATTCGTGCTTAATTGACTCCCATATGTACCTTCATGTTCAAAACTATAAACATAAATCCTTATCCCTAGTTACATATATACTAGGTATATTCTAGCAAATATCCCATGTATTGTAATTAGACCTGTACAAAACCGGGCCGGCCCGCCCGGCCCGCCCAGCCCGCCCGCACAAATTAGCGGGCTTGGGCATATATATTTACCCACCAGCCCGGCCCGTGCCCGGCCCGCAACAACATATGGGCGGGCTTGGGTTAGGGTGTAGGCCCGTTCGGGCCGATAAGCCCGGCCCGCTACATTTAGTATATATACATATATATTTTTATATATACTAGTTTATGTATTTATTTACATGTACACATGTATATTTTTATACTTACTAATTTATCTTTATACATATTTATAGTTTATTATGTTTAAATTTAAGTTTTTAGTTCTTAACAAATAGTCCAACCAATATAATATCTATTTTTGTACTTAACGATAATACTTTGTGCATGAATTTTAAATTTTAGATATAGTTTCTCATTATTATTTTTGTGTAAATATTTTTTGTGTATGTGATGAAAGGCCTATATACATTATAAGCGTATTAGCATTTTTTTAAATGTTGTAATATTATTTATAAAGTATTAAATAAATTATATAATTTTGAAAAATTTAAAGTCTTCCCGGGCCCGGCGGCCCGGTGGACTACCCGGCCCGCTCTTACGGGCGGGTATGGACATGGGGTTAGGCCCGTTTTTGCGGGCCGGGCCGGGCCCGCCCACACACGATGGGCAGAAAACTTATGAAAAGCCCGGCCCGAGCCCGGCCCGAACCCGCTTTTGTGCAGGTCTAATTGTAATACATACCCATATTATAGTTATATGTTAGTTTGTACATTTGTACTTGAATTGATCAAAGAGTTAATAGCACAAACCATAGTGATAAATCGAACAATTAATTGAGGCCTCTGAGCCTCTCCATGGCAAGACAGAGATTGAGAGACCAATAGAATTACCAATTAAACGGCGCCTAGACACTAGGCGGCCCTAACTGTAACGGATTGATCGACCTAGTTGACGCTTTGGCGCTAGGCGCCCTCAATCACTCGACTAGCGTCTGGCGAGTTTTTGAAGAATGATCACCATTCATAATAAAACTATTTTCTTTAGATATGATCACTAGCTATGTTAAATTGCTAATTACTACACGGAGTATTTTTAAAATACAGTTAATTGATTATAGAAAAAGAAAATCATTAAATGAATCAAGAATGTCTAAAAAACATGTTGGTGGGCCACATAAAACTTTCCAATAAAAAAAAGTCATAAACAGATATGGATGACTAATCATATCCTATAACAATAGTGATTTCTGTAATAAGTCGTTTATTAAACTTCAAAAATATCTTCTTAATCAGGGAGTATAATTTAAAGGCTGTAAGGTATAGCTAGATTACCGGCATCCCATCCCTGACCGCGCAACCGGGCCATCAACCGTCGTTTAAACTCCGGCGAAGAAAGATCCCCGGATTCCTGCCGGCGAGCCATGTCCACGTCCTCAAACAACCTCCTCTGTCTTACCCCATTCCCTCCGTCCTCGTACCTTAACAGCTTCTCCAAAGCATCCTTAGCTTCCACGACGTCGTCGCAGTAATTCTCGTCTTCCGGCGGACCCTCGTCGTCCCGGCCGCCATCATCGGCCCACTCAACTCGCCCCTCCCACATGAACGAATTCACGAGGCCGGAGAAATCAACATCCGTCAAGCTTTCGGCGGCGGCGGCAGAGTGCTCGCTGCCGCTGCTTCCGCACGGAGGCCGAGACTTTATTGTGAGAGCCGCCTCGTCGAAGGCTTCCGCTACCCTCTTGAACCTCGCCGGAACCATATTCGCCATTTCAGATAGATAGAGAGAAAGAGATCAATTTAATATAGATATGGGGGGCCGGAAAAGCTCTGTAAAAATGGCGACAGGATGTTTACACCATTAGTGCAGTGGATTCCTAGTGCAGTTCCTGATCGATTAGGGAAAATGAGGACATTATGTTGATATGTAATTATTGTTGGAATTGAAGTTATTTCTTTTTTCATGAAGTAGACTCCATATTTATATGTAATTATGTATGTGTGTACTTTTTGCGGAATCCTAGTGGTGGTGGTGGTGGAGGATTGAGTACATTCAGTTTATTCACTTGAGAAGAACCTAGACATAATACTGAACCAAGTACATTCATGATTCATTCCATAATTTTAATAAATAAATGGCTTAGAATAGCAACAATTACGAGAAAGCAGTCCAGCCTAACAGGTTGCCGACTTACTCTCCTATGAAGTCTTGGATTCGAAACTCAATGAAGTGAGTTTCAGTCTAGATAACTGCAGGCTCTCCTAGCCCCCTCACCAAGACAAAGTTCAAAAGTAGAATTACGTATAGAATATTTCATAAGTTTATTTTCATAAAAAATACTCCGTATGTTTTATTTTCAAAATGAGAGTTATTTAGTTCAGTTAAGAAAATAAAATCATAAATTTTTGAAGTAAGAGTAAATGAGTACGTCTTATTTTGAGGGAAATAATAAAGGTCGTATTTAAGGAAATGTGTTACATTTTAGTTCTATATTTGAGGTATCTTCTTTTTTCATATTGTTAACTACCTTAGTACTTAATTAATGAGAACTTTATAAAAACATAACTTGTGAAATCGATCGGTTAGCTTCCTATATATAAAAAAGTTCAAGAATTGTTATGGAACATAACAAAATAAATGTTGTTTGGTTCTTATTTTTGTACGTAGTATGTTTCGACAAATAAATGTTTTCTCATTGAATAATTAACAAATAGTTTACCACATAAAAGCATCAAAATATAAAAACATAATGTGTGTATGTCAAAAGAATAATAGAATAATTCGTAATTCTATAAGTCGGGACTAGGGTACATAATGTGTGTACTACTAACTACTAACTACTTGTACCACTTTTGGAAAAAAGGATGACACCTCATCCCTGAGGGCCCCCAACATCGACCGGACGGTACGATGGGAGAATGTAAATTGGACTATAATCACAATCTGACAGATAGAGAGTGAGCCTCTGTCCCCGGTACTTGCAGAAGTCCTATGCATTTTTCAGCATAGTAACCCCTCATCGCACTTGCCGGGATTCGAATCCGAGACCTAACTCATGTGGCACTCCCTCGCTACCAGTTGAGCTACGTCCACCGGTACTTGTACCACTTTTGGAAAATATAAGCCCAGGTGGTTAGATGTTTGACTCGAGTCCCAGGTGGGTCAACTTTCATATACTCAAGACAAAAGTTAGTCTGAGCATCACACGGCACACGGTGGGCGCGGTAGACAACTGTGGAGAATTGGAGCCGTTTTGGTATTATTCTTACTCTTGTTTTACAAAATTAGTTTCTCTTGATGAATTGGTGTCTTTTTTTGACCAATTGATGAATTGGTGTCTAGGTTCGATGAACTTGTAGTTAAAAACTGTCTATGTTCATTGAATCGTGGAAGTTGTATCCGGAGTATAACTATTACCTTTGGAGAGGCTCCCTGGTTCGTAACTTCGTATATATGCAGGGGCGTAGCTAGGATTGAAGGTTGGGCTGGGCCGATACAAAAAAAATTTAAGATAATTTTTTCACATAAATTTTTAGACTAAAAATACAAAGAATTTTCAAATTTGGGGCAGGCCGTGGCCCGGTTGGCCACCCCTCTAGCTCCGTCCCTGTATATATGATCAAAGTTGTATGACTTGCATGTATCACTATTTGGCATACTAAAAAGGTTGCACGATAATAGCTGATGGAGGAATTATGGGATAATCCCTAGTTCATCCTATTACTTATACAATCACACTCTCATTATAGTATTATACTTATAGTTAATATACTGCAAACATTATAATACTACGTAGTTATACAATTATTATATCTACTTATATAGTTAAATTCATCCTATTACTTATATCTACACATTAATACAGTTTTTGTATTAGTTACATTTTTTATTAATATTATTAGTTAAGTAGTTAATTGTTACATTTGTCATTTTCGTATTAGTAAACTAGTTAATTGTTACATTTGTCATTAAATTAGAATTATTTAATCGTTACATTTGTCATTAAATTAGAGCTAGTTAATTGTTACATTTTTCATTAAATTACAAAACTAGTTAATTGTTACATTTGTCATTAAATTAGAGCTAGTTAATTGTTACATTTTTCATTAAATTACAAATCTAGTTAATTGTTACATTTTTCATTAAATTACAAAACTAGTTAATTGTTACATTTGTCATTAAATTAGAGCTAGTTAATTGTTACATTTTTCATTAAAGTATAAAAGAAAAATAGTTCGAATTTTTATTTCAAGAAAAATATACTTCACATTTTATTAAAGTAGTTTGATTAAAATTGTATTTCATTAAACTACACTTGTATTAATTAAAATAGTTTTAATTAGTTGCATTACTTTTGTACTCATATTAATATATTTGTTGCAATTTAATATTTGTTACATTTTTTAAGATGCGACGTGGTAGACAATCGGTTGATATTGGGTAGCCTCAGTCAAAACCGAAGGAAGGAGATTGAGAAGAATCATCCTCATTCGCGCAAAGGTAAAGGACATATCAGGTCTTCTTCTCAAAGCCGAGATGTTTTTTAAACGGATTACCAATGGAGAGATGGAATGGCGATGTCCGATGAGCAACTACAAAACATGTTGTCCCAACAAGATGGACGCTTTTTCCAACAAAAAGACATCCCGACCATTGACGAAGAAGAGCTCGAGCATGATGATGCGAAGGAGGGCGATCCGGACGATGAGGAAGACGTTGAGGACGAGGCTGGTTCATCCCAAATGGAAATCTCTCATGATGAAAAATAATTTAAAAAAAGGAAAGACAAAGCAACCGAGATATGGTACACAACTTGCAACCATTGCTGAAAAGAGTACAACTTGGAAATTTCACAAGGATACGGGAGCGCAAGAAGGCATCTTAAGGGCGCGCACCCCGTGGAGTATGCAAAAATAGCGCCGCAAGGCACGGGGAAGCAAACTCAAATATCAAGGTTTGCAAATGGCCAACCCTTTGGTAATTTCTCATATGATGATTCCAAACATTTGAGTGGTATGTCTAACTTAATTGTTGAAGAAAAATTGTCTTATCTTTTTTCGGAAAGTCTTGCTTTAAGAGAATATGTTCAAGGTAGTTTAAATCCTCAATTTAGAAATTATAATCGCAAAACGATTAAAAAAAATTATAAGGCTTTATAATGCGGATAAGGCAAGATTACAAAATTTTTTCACAAACTTTAATGGGCGTGTTAGTATTTGTAGTGACATATGAGAGGATACGTATCATCATTTATATTATTTGGGTCTGACTGAACATTATATTGATGATGATTGGGAAATGCATAAACGTGTTCTTGCTTTTTGTGAATTTAATGATCGACACACTGCTGATAATATTTATCTTCTCATTGAGCATATTTTAATTGAGTATAATTTGATTGATAAGGTGTTTGTTGTGGGTTTTGATAATGCTAGTAATAATATTGTTGCTATACCTAGATTGCGTGAATTGTGTGGTTCAACTACTTTGATGGGTAGGTTTTTTCATCAACGATGTGCATGTCATATTATCAATTTATGTGTGCAAGACGGTCTAACCGCGTTAGGAAATGCTATGGACATAGTCAAGGAGGGAATTAGACGTATTTGGGCTAGTGGTCAACTTAAATTACAATAGCAAAATTATTTGAAAGAAAGAGGTGTGAGATATTGTGCTTTTCCTAAAGATTTGTCTATTCATTGGAATAGTACTTATAAGTTAATTAAAGTACTTGTTAGATATAAAGAACATTTTCCTGCTTTTTATAAAGAGTATGCTAACTATATTATAAACCCGGCTGACATTGACACTTGCGAAAAAATTGTGAAAGTTTTGGTTTTCTTTTTAATGCAACTGAAACTTTTAGTCATGTTTATAAACCTACCTCACACCAATTTTTTCGTGAAGCTATTAATCTCGCCGGTGCTTTTAATGAATTTTCGAACGCCCCTTACGTTAATAATTTTTGTAATTTTATGAGGGAAAAGTTTTTAAAATATTATGCACATATTCCGCATATTTATGGTATTGCATTTATTCTTGATCCTCGTTATAAACTTGGTACTTTGCAAGAATGTTTAAACTTCTATTATGCTGCTTTTTTCGGTGAATTTCCTATGTATGAGGATAACCCCATAGATCCTAAACAAGAATTCAGCGAGGTTAGTAATTTATTTTATCAATTATTTAATGAGTTTCATGTACAATATGGCAACGCATCCCTCCCCCGACACGAACATCTTCATCTAAAAGAAAAACGTTTTTGAAATCTACATTTGGCAATCTTATGAAAAAACCAAAACAACTCCCGCAACTGAACAAAGCTCAGTTAACGAGCTTTCTTTGTATTTAACATATCCTATTGATTTTGAAGAAAATGATGACTTTAACGTTCTAAAATGGTGGAAGGGAGAAGAAAGAATGTTCCCGGTTTTATCAAAGATGGCTAAGCAGGTGCTATCAATGCCGATTTCAACAGTTGCCGTGGAACAAGAATTTAGTTCGCCCGGCAACGTCCTAACAGAGTCTAGAACGAGATTGAGCGCAACCTCTCTTGAGACGCTTGTATGCTATCACGATTGGTTGAAGGCCCAACGTAGAAATCAAGAACTTAGCATCACCCCCACCCAACACTTTATGGATGAATCAACTAAGGGTGGCTCTAACGCTAGCGAAGATTCCGATTGATTAGTATTATACTATTTATTACCAAATATATTTCATGTTTTAATTTTTTCCTCAATTCTAAATTGTAGACTTGTAGTTCATATTTCAAATAAATATACATTTATTTTTTAATATGTAGCACTGCTCAAATTAATTTATTTAAAAAAACATCCACCGACCCGGCCCGCTACCCCGGCTGGTGGCCCGGCACCTGCCAACATCCGGGCCGGTCCCGGACTTCACTGAAATTTATTTAGGCTCGACCCGGGCCCGAACCGGACCCGGTCCATGGCTACTTCCATATAGCAATGTTCCTGTTTCTCCACACTCCACAGCAGCATAAAAAAGAGCATTTCCAATGCTACAATGTGCATGGTGCACATGTGGCATGAGAGAGATAGACACAAAATTTGAATTTATGACATTTCTCTCTCATTCTTTCTACGATTTTATGTGTTTTTGGTAAGTTTTCTTCTGCAATGTCAAGCACAATGTCTATATCTACACATTGTACTTGACATTGTGAAGAAAAACTTACCAAAATAGTACAAGATCCTTCAAATAAGGAGAGTATGTGCTATTTATTATTTTTTTAATTAGCTATCTGTCATGTCACGTATGCACCGTTCATTTTTTTTAATGAAGTTGCACGCCCCCTTTTGTACATATGTCGTAATCTTGCGTCAAAATCGTCATCTTCAGAAGGAAAATGTTTTTCTTCAGAAAACTACTCAAATAAATTCCTTCCTTTTTTACTTAATTAAGCACAGTTTGTGCTTACTTTAGTTCTTTTAGCCATGTTGCGGTATTACCGTATTACGAATCAAATGATCTTTGGATTTTCAATTGTCTCGATTCCATACTAACTACTTCACCATAAAAAAATGTTTTTGAATTTAAAAAAGCAGATTCAACGGCTCTCTTCCGTAGTGAACTTCCACATATATATAGTGGTGGACTCAGGCCGGGTGGCCCGACCCGGAACCGGCCCGGGACCAGCACTGTTCCAGCCCGGCCCGAACTAGTGGCCCGGCCAGTGACCGGTCCGGATAGGCCCGACCCGAGGGGTTTCCGGTCCGGGCACGGGTCACCCAAAACTAGGCACAGACCCGGTTCGGGCCGCCCGGCCCGGCCCGCCACTGTGCGGGACCGGAACCGGCCCGATTCTCGGGTCCGGGTCCGGGTCGGGCCTAGGCCTGGTGGGGGGGCGGGTCCGGGCTCGGGCCTTGTATTTGGCGAACCGGCCCGGCCGGGTCGGGCCCGGGTCCAAGCCTAATTGAATTTTTTTTTTTCATTTTTGGGGTAGACCCGGGTTGGGCTTGATGGTTAGGAGGGGTTTGGGGGTTTTAGGGGGGGTGGGGGTGAGGGGGGTAGGAAAGCAAAAAAAAAAAAAAAAAAAAAAAAAAAAAAAAAAAAAAAATTAACCAAACCGGAGGCCCGGCCTGGACCCAGACCGGACCCGGTGGCTACCCGGGCCGGTCCCGGGCCTTCCTTCCCAAAAAAAAGCCCGGCCGGGCCCGGCCCGGGTCCATGACTACCCAAAATATGAACCGGCTCGGCCGATCCGGGCCCGATTCCGGGCTTTTTTCAACTTTTTTTTAAATCTCCGGGTTGGGCTGGGTATTTTGGGCCATTTGGGGTGGTTTGGGGGGGTGGGAGTTAGAGGGGGAGGGGGTCGGGTGTAATTAGAAAAAGGAAAAATAAATATAGAGAAAACTGTCAAATAGGTCCTCGAACTTTCATAAAAAGGTCAATTAAGTCCTTTATAGGAGGTTCTGTCCGGCTGTCGCGATTTGGGACAGTTCCTAGTGGAATTTTTTGATGAAATTTTTTGAGCATCTTATTCACAAAGTCTAGTTTACTCATACCAAATTTCAGCTAAAAATTCAATCGGGAACACATTCAAATTAATTCTTGAAGATAACTGCGCATTTTTGCGTTCTTGAATTAATTTGAATGCGCTCCCGATTAAATTTTTAGCTAAAATTTGATAAGAATAAACTAGACTTAATGAATAAGATGTTAAAAAAACTTCATCAAAAAATTCCACCAAAAACCGTCCCAAATCGCGACGACCGGACAGAGTCTCCTATAGGACTTAATTGACTTTTTTATGAAAGTTCGAGAACCTATTTGACAGTTTTCCCATTAATATATAAGAGGCCCGGACCCGGGCCAGACCCGGACCAGACCCTGTGGCTACCCGGGCCGATCCCGGGCCCAACATTTCCTAACCGGCGGCCCGGTTGGGGCTAGGCCCGGCCCGAGTCCAGCACTACATATATACCATATATGAGTATATAACTTGGTAATCATTCAATTGATTTTAGTTTTACCAAAAAAACAAGCTTTTAAAATTCATTTCACTTAGATTGCGAAATAGCTCCAATTAAATGAAAAGCGGACGAGTCCCTATATCGTACACCCGGGTGTACGTACATCCAGCCCAATTATTCAATTCCTTCACTAAAAAAAAAAAAACCCAACGGGATTCGATCCCGTGATAAAAAAAAATAAGCAGCCTTCCAACCATCTCGCTGACTTGTCTTGTTGAGATAATCAGTTCATTTATTTTACTTATCCTATATAGTTTCATACTGCGTATTATTAATAGTAATTATAATATTAACTATTCTTTTGCTTTTGCTCATTATTACTATATTAAAAGACTAATTCATATTTTTGAAGTATTTATTTGATCTATGAATCATACTATTACTTTATGTAAACATGTTTATAATTTTTTTATATGGTGTTAGTGAGATGAAAATCACGACTTCTGGAGATTGAGTAATAATGAACTTTTAATGAGCACCAGACCTATTCTGTTGAGCATACTGAATATACAAATTGATATTTAAGCATACTCGAGATTTAAAATGAGCTTTTAAATTTTTTCTATGCTCATTTCGTAAATTAGATATGCTCATTTGATATTGGTGTAATGCTCATTTTAAAATGAGCATTACACGAGACAACTTAAATGTCATATTCATGCATATTGGCGTAATGCTCATTTTGAACTTTTTGATACTCATTTCACGTTTTATATATTCACATTTAATATTTGAGCATCAAACATCCGCTATTGAGATGAAATTCACGGTTTCTAGTGAATGAGCAATAATAAACGTTTAATGAGCATCACACCCATTCTGTTGAGTATTAGGAGTCTAATATTGAGAATTTTGATCTCCGCTTCATAACTTCTAATTCACTTTCTTTTTGTTATTTTTTCTTTTATAAAATTTTATTAAATTATATTTATAATCAACTCCTGTGAATTTCAATATGTGAATTAATGTAAAATAGTACTTTAAAAAATGCATCGATGTGACATTTAGAAAATGAGCATAAAATCTCTACCAGATGAGCATACGTAACTTACAAAATGAGTATTAATGAATTTGTTAGCTGCTTTGTTATTTGAACATCACGACATTTTCATTAAGTATCAAACATCCTCTATTGAGATTGATGATAATCACGATTTCTGTAAAATGAGCATTAATCCTTATACTTAATAGCGATACAAATCCATCAGAACCGTTAGTTTAGAATACATCAGGGCCGTTTATTTTATTTCTTCCTTTTTTCTTTTAAGCCTACCTTTCTTTTTCTTTTAAGCCTACCTTTCTCTTTCCGATTTCACTTTCCCTGCAGCCGACTTCTGGCTTTCTGAGCTTCTCCCACATTTCTCCCCAATCCCTTCTTTAGGATTTCCCCATTCTCTTCAGTTTTTGGAATCACCTCACGCCTCCCTTTGAAGCCATCAAGGCCGCACACCCCACACCTCGGTAACCCTCTTCACCGGCACATTGACCTTCTTGGCTTCTTCCATCCGCACGCCCACACACTCGAAGAAATAAGTTCAGCTGCACTTTCAAGTGGTTTTCTTGCATCGATTGTCATGCTAGCAACCAGGTTCTCTTCTCTATTTAGTTCATACAAATTTATATTTGATTCAAAACTGAGCACTATCTTCTCATTTTAAGGTTCAATCGGAATCTTAGTTGATGGTTATTTGATTCCCTTCGAGCTCTTTAGTGGTTACCTTTTGTAGTTTTCAGTGCCTGAAGTCTTAATAGGGACCATGTGTCTGCTATAATTACATATCCAAAATCAGCTTCATAGTTTTAGAAGCCTTAATTAAGCTGGTTCCCTTACATGATTGATATACTATATTCAATAATTGATTTTCCATGGTTTAGGGTAGAGTTTGTTTGGGTTCTCCTTTCTTAAGCTTTTTCCTTTGAATATGGTTCATACTCCAGAAATTGAACATTTGATTAAGTATAAGGATTATTAACAAATGATTAACATACATATTCAAGGACATCAAATAATTTAAACCATTTGATTATTTATTTTCAAATGCAAGCGCACTAGCGCAGGGAAATTGAATTTATTATACCATGTAAATAACCTTAAAAAGTGTAAAGTTAATCTGCTAAAAATCAGAATCTCCCCCATCACTTTTCTGAGTGAAAATCAACCTAAAATTAATCTGTTAAAACCAAGTAGTTATAGAACCAATGATTTGTTGTTGGTTATTAATCCAAGTTCAGAACATGGGTTTGTTGTTGGTTATAAAATTAAGTTTGTATCATGGATTAAAAAGGGAAGTGCAGATTCACATAAGGGTTCTTAAGACAAAAAATCAAATACTTTCAAGAAGTTTTCTACATATTTGAACACAGATTTACAGAAAATAGAAAGTTTTAAAATAAAACCAGAAAATAAAAAAAAAAAAACCAAAAAAAGAGTTCTGAATTTTGCCAATGATAATTCCATCCCTATTTAGCATTCGATTAATGATTACACTCCTCAACGGATGCTATTCCCAAATAATAGGATTAAGGTTTGTTTCATATCTTTTAATTGTCTTAAAATTAGCCAGTATTCACTGCACTCATATTATAAATTTATAATCTTCTTTTTAACTTTTTTTTGTTTCATGAAGTAAGACGTTGAGGTGAAAATTCTTGTGTATAAGAAAATCAGTGCATGAACAATACCTTAAAAGAATACCTTAGTAGCACCCCTTTCTGTCTTCCTAGATGCAAGCCTATATATAATAGGATCTAAATGTAGAACACTTAAAAATTAATACAAAAAAGCTTTGATTTGGTAGTCTTATAAATTAGGGGCTTATGGTTCTAAAGTTAGGTCTTCCATTCAAGTATATTGATCTCCACCAGTTAATTTCATTAAAATTGGTATCCATATAAATTAGGAACTTTTTCAATTTCTAATTAGTTAAAGGCATTTTAGTTGAAGACCCATTTTGGTCAGAGTTGAGACCAACAACTATGTCATTATAACTTCATATGAGTATTTCAATATTTTCAGGTTTTCACTCACTTGCGAGGTGCACTCCAATTCTAGGCGCCTCTCAGGTATGATATGTATACTTGGCATATCTTTTTAATAATAATTTATTGATTTATCATATGAAGATCAGTGGCTTTCTTTGAATAATGATGCTCATAGTTCCTAAAATGATAATTTATTAATGTATCATCTGAAGATCTGCGGCTTACTTTGAATAATGATGCTCATAGTTCATACTTGCAATATAGTCAACCAATTGTTCCGTTTTAGTTTTCATTTTCATATTTATTTCGTGCTCCAATGTTACCACCTATTGCTTCAGTTATAGCTTTCTTATTTCTTGACAGCAAACTCAGCGAGCCAAAATCTACAGGCTTAACGCCTTAATGGCTCTTATTTCCATTTAATCCTGGATTTGCTTGAGCATCGTGTTAAACATCCTGGATTTGATTATATGTTTGTGTGTGTATAATCATTTATTTCCAGCCAATGTGTGTTGATAAACAGTTTTTTTTCTCAATAAGGGACATACTACCTATGTCCCTTAAAACTTTGTCATGTTTGACTGACACAGAGAATAATAAAGTAAAGAAATTTTATCAATTCAGGACCCGAAAGATAAATTAATTATCAATTCAGGACCCGAAAGATGAAACTTATCGATATAGGATTCGAATGATGAAAAACTATCAATTTAGGACCTAATGTTTCATAGGTTTTGATTTATTTAATTTTTTATTAAATCCATTACTATTTTTTGATAAACTTTTCTTCACAAAAGTTTATTAGTTTAATAAAACTAATTAATATTTAAAATTTTCTAAATAAAAATAATAATAAAATTCATGACAACTTAGGTCCTAGATTGATTGTTTCCCATCATTTAGGTCCTAAATTGATAGTTTTTCATCATTCGGGTCCTATATCGATACGTTTCATCTTTCGGGTCCTGAATTGATAATTAATCTATCTTTCGGGTCCTGAATTGATAAAATTCCTAAAGTAAAAATTGTGTGGTTGAAGTTTGTGTAGAGGAGAGAGAAATAATAGGAAACACGAAATAATTGATTTAAAGAGAAAGTAACAAAGTTTTTTGGGATGTCCTAAAAAGGAAAGATGTCAATGCTTTAAGGGACGGATGGAGTAATTATTTTTAAAATATTTTAAGGTGGCACATTTTCACGACTAAAACATTCAAGTTTTAATAGGAGTGAAGATTTTTTCAAAAAAAATAAAAAATAGGTTTGAAGATGTGCATTTAACTTTTAAAAATTTAAAATATTATTTAATCCGATAAGCCCATGCAGCACATGCAATTTCCTCTAATAGTTAGCTATGCGATGACGATCATCAATAAGAGTCAAAACAAGTCGGTGAAAAATGTGGATTATTCTTAAGACGACCGGTTTTCAGTTTTCACCCATGTGAAGGTTTACGTCGATATATGTATGTAGAGACCCAAGTTCAACTGGTTTAAAATTTCGTATATGCGATAATGGAAAAACAACAAACTCCACATTAAATTCGGTGTACAAAAAGGTCTTTACTAATTTGTAATGTTATGTTTTTTCTCAAATAAAATTGAGATTTTTTATTTCAAATTCAAAGTCAAATGTTGTGGATTCATTTAGGAAAATAACTAAATTACTGTAAAATAAAATAACTTTTCGATCCCGTGCAACGCACGGGTGAAAAAACTAGTGACTTCTTAATGAGGATTCGACCTATACAAATGAGCATGCGTAACTTACAAGATGAGCATTGATATGAACATCGTAAATTTTTCGTTGAACATTTTACACTCGCATTGATATGTCATTTTACATCTGAGCATAAAATTAGTACCAAATGAACATGTGTATCTACACAATGCGCATTGATAAAAAATCGTGTTAATTGGACATCACTATATTTTCATTGAGCATCAAACCTCCTATATTGAGATGAAAATAATTATTTGTATTAAATGAGCATTAATGAATTTTTAATGAGCATCAGACCTATACAAATGAGCATATGTAACTTACAAGATGAGCATTGATATGGAAAATATAAGTTTTATTCGTTGAGCATCAAGACATTTTCAATGAGCATCAAACCTCCGTTATTGAGTATTAGAATCTGCGATTGAGTATCATGATTTGTGGTCTCGTGTCTATAATCAACTCTTATATAAATCTAATATAATGTAATATGAGACTTTTGAAATGAGTATTGCTAAAACATTTTAAAAATGAGCACAACAGATATACTAAATGAGTATACAACATTTACAAAATGAGTATTCAAAAATTCAAAAGCTCATTTATGTATGTTCACTTTTTAGACGTTTTACTCATTTGAGTTTAAGGTAAAACTCATTTCTAATTTGCTTAGTATAATGTAAAAAAAAAGAAGAACTAAACAACAAAAGAAACGAAAAGAAACAAAAAAGTAAAAAACAACCCTAAAACGTAACAATCAAAATGGATGGCGGCAGAAAATAGAAACGAAAGGAAAGAGTAGTGTTGGACCCGGGCCGGGTCGGGCCCGGGCCGGGTCAAGGCCCGGTCGGGCCTCGGGTCCTATAATGGTAGGCCCGGTCAATGACCGGTTCCGGTTCGGGCCGGGCCACCCGCCCGGGTCACGGGTCGGGCCACCCGCCGGGCCGGGCCGGGCCATTATATTTTTTTTTTTATTAATTATATATTATACAAATTGCTATTAAAAACAAAGTTCAAGTGCATTTATTTGAAATAAGAACTACATTTGAGAATTGAGAAAAAAACAACAATACGAAATACATTTTGTAATGAATATCAATTGGGATTTCCGCCACCGTTGGTTGTTGTTTTCCCTTTGTCACAAGACTTCATATGTTTTATTGGCATCCCGTATCCGTATGAACCCCCCAAGCAACACTCTTTCTTGCACCACCTGCAAGTTGCCCACCACAGACCGGTCTTCGGGTCCTTCCACTTATCAAAATTGTTTTGCATAAGGGAAGATGTACTTTCCATATTTAAAATGGTATATGTATAAGTAGGAATGTAGGATAATAAGAGAAGATGAAGATGGAGAAGAGTTTGAGATGAATTGGAGAAGAGATGTAAAAAAATGTTAGAAAATAGATGTATTTATAGATGTTTTTGAACCCCACTCCCCACACCACCACCCCCGGGACCCCCTGCCCCCCACCCATAGCCCCAACGGCTATATAGCCGTTTGGGAGGTTTGAATTAATTTTTTTTTTTTAAAGTTATACACATATTGTAAAATAAATTAATTAATTTAATGAATTAAGTAAAACTAAAACTATTTGTATTTAGAAAAGTGATTTGATTTATAATTTACAAATGTTACAAAATAGGTGTATAAGTATTTAAACAAATTACATATTCTAAATGTATTTTTAATTTAAAAACCGGCTTTATATTTTAGAAAAATAATTTTAAGTCATTAGATTGTAACCAATTAATTAATTTGAGAAGTGCTACATATGAAAAAGTGAACACATATTTATTTGAAATATGAAGTACAAGTTTACAAATTAATTTGAACTACAACTACAAATTTAAAATTTTGAAATATGAAGTACAAGTTTACAATTTTGAAATATGAAGTACAAGTATAAATAAATTTGACAAGTGCTATATAATACATTTTGTAATAAATTCTAAAATACTAATCAATCGGAATCTCCGGCATAGGTAGAGCCACCATCGGTTGTTGAGTCATCCATAAAATCTTGGGAGGGGGTGATGCTCAATTGTTGAGTTCTACGTGCGGCCTTCAACCAATCGTGGTAGCATATAAGCGTCTCAAGAGACTCCGCGCTCAATCTCGATCTAGATACCGTTAGGACGTTGCCGGCCGAACTAAATTCTTGTTCCACAGCAACTGTTGAAACCGGCATTGATAGTACTTGCTTAGCCATCCGTGCTAAAATCGGGAACGTTCTTTCTTTTGACTTCCACCAGTCTAGAACGTCAAAGTCATCATTTTCTTCAAAATCAACTTCATATGTTAAATACAAAGTAATCTCATTCAATGCGCTTTGTTCAGTGACATGAGTTGTTTTAGTTTTTTTCATAAGATTGCCAAATGCAGATTTAAAAATCGATTTTCCTTTAGATGAAGATGTTCGTGACGGGGGAGGGGGAGCGTTGCTATATTGTGCACGATTTTGAAATAATGAACGAAAACGGCATTTTGAAATTCTTTAAAAGCATCGGCGAGATTAACAGCTTGTGGAATAAATTGGTTTGCGGTAGGTTTATAAACATGACTAAAAGTTTCAGTAGCATTAAAAAAATATATCAAAACATTACAAATTTTTTCGCAAGTGTCGATCTCAGCCGCGTTTATAATATAGTTATCATGTTCTTTTAAAAAAGCAGGAAAATGTTCTTTATATCTAAGAACAACTTTAAGTAATTTATAAGTACTATTCCAACGAATACTCAAATCTTTAGGAAAAGCAACATATCTCACACCTCTTTCAGTCAAATAACTTTGCCATTTTAATCTAAGTTGACCATTACCCCAAATACGTCTAATCCCCCCCTTTATTACCTCCATGGAATCTCCTAACGCTTTTAAACCGTCTTGCACACATAAATTTATAACATGACATGCACAGCGTTGATGAAAAAATCTACCCATCAAAGAATTGGCACCACACAACTCACGCAATCTAGGTATAGCAGCAGTATTATTAGTAGCATTATCGAAACCAATAGCAAACACCTTATCAATCAAATTATACTCAATTAAAATACGCTCAATCAAAATATAAATATGTTCAGCGGTGTGACGATCATTAAATTCACGAAAAGCAAGAACACGTTTATGCATATTCCAATCCTCATCAATATAATGTGCAGTCAGACCCAAATAATATAAATGATGAAAATCATCCTCCCATATGTCAGAACAAATAGTAACACGCCCATCAAAGTTTGCAAAAAAATTTTGTAACCTTACCTTTTCCGCATTATAAAGCCTTATTATTTCTTTCTTAACAGTTTTGCGACTATAATTTCTAAATTGAGGATTTAAACTACCTTGTGCATAATCTCTTAAAGCAAGACTTTCAGAAAACAAATAAGGCAAATTTTCTTCACAAATTAAGTTAGCCATACCAGTCAAATTTTGTGCATCATTGTAGGAGAAATTACCAAAAGGTTGAGAATTCGCAAACCTCAATATTTGAGTTTGCTTCCCCGTTCCGCCGCCTAATTTTGCATACTCCACGGGGTGCTTTGCCTTAAGATGCCTTGCGGCGGATCCGTATCCGCCGGAGGTTCCCAAACTATAATTGTTGTTGCACCACTTGCAAGTTGCGTGCCAATAGCCGGTTTGTGGGTCCTTCCATTTATCAAAATTATTTTTCATTAGTTCAGACTTACTTTTTTTATTACCGGTGGCGGTTTGGGATGAGGCAGGCACGTCGGCGTCGTGGCTGCCGGCACCCTCCTCCTCGGCCGTCTCCGGTTCCAATTCCTCCGCATCTTCATCCTCAAGCTCCTCTTCGTCAATGGTCGTCGGCATTTGTTGTTGTTGTAGAAAGCGGTTATTATGTCGGGCCAATTCTTGTTGGAGTTGTTCTTCGGACATCGCTTCTCCATCTCGCCTTTGGTAACCCGTTTCAAAATCATCTCGGCTTTGAGATGAAGACCCGGCAAGTTCTTTACCTTTGCGGGATTTCTTCCTACCAATCTCGTTTCTTCGATTGCGTTGGAGGTTACCCAAATCAACCGAATATCTACCACCTTCCATCTAAAAAATGTAACAAATATTAATTCACAACAAATATAATAATGGATACAGAACTAATGCAACTAATTAAAACTATTTTAATTAATACCTCAAACTAATTTTGTGCAAAGTAGAATTAATGTGTGTCTTTACAATTAAAATTATAGCAACTTTTGAAGTAAATAACTAGTACAATAAAAAATGTAACAACAATGCTAATTAAGTAGTTAACTAGTATAGTGACAAATGTAACAAACTAACAACTAGTTAAATAAAATGTGAAGTATTTTAATTAGTATAATGAAAAATGTAACAAGAATGCTAATTAACTAATTAACTAGTATAATGAAAAATGTTACAATAATGGTAATGAACTAATTAACTAGTATAATGAAAAATGTAACAAGAATGCTAATTAACTAATTAACTAGTATAATACTAGTTATAGTAAGTAATATATAATATAATGTTTATATTATATAATATATAAGTAAACTACTATAAGATGAGTAATACACTTATATTTTATACTTTAATATATAAAATATATATTAAGTAGCTAGATGTAGAATGTATGTATTAAGTGGATATAATAATTGTATAAGAATTAAATATTAGAGTATAATGGAGAATTGGAGATTGGAAAATAAGTATATATAAAATATAAGTAGAGAAGTAGATATTATTATGTATTAAGTATATAGTAATAGTTTATAAAGTATATTTAATACTTTATTATATAAAGTATATATATTAAGTAGATATAGTATGTATGTATGTATTAAGAGATATAAGTAGAGATTAAGTAGATAAGAAATATAAGTAATATAGTATATGTAGATAATAATATATAAGTAGATAATTAATATATATATAAGTAGATATAATAATTGTATAAGTATTAAATAGTAAAATAAAATATAAAGGAGAATAAGAGAATTTGAGAAGATGAATATGGAGAATTGGAGATGAGTAGAGAGTAGGATTTAGGTAGAGTTGGAGAAGAGGTGTGAAAAAATGTTTAAAATTAGGAGTATTTATAGGGTTTTTTTTTTAACCCCAACCCCCACCCCACCCCCCACCCAAAGCCCCCTGACCCCCCCCCCCTGGTACCACCCAACGGCTATATAGCCGTTTGGGTGACCGTTGAGCCACCAAAAGAAGCAAAAAAAAAAAAAAAAAAAATTAAATTTGGACCGTTAGGCCCGGGCCCGACCCGGCCGGGCCTCCAAAATCAGGACCCGAGCCCGGTCCCGCTTACCCGACCGGGTCTGTGCCCGAACCGGACCCGGACCCGAGAACCAGGCCGGTTCCGGGCCCGCACAGTGGCGGGCCGGGCCGGTCCCGGGCCGGGCGGCCCGAACCGTGTCCACGCCTAGGAAAGAGGATGGCGGAAGAAAAGAAAGGAAAGAGGATGGGGGAAGAAAAGAAAGGAAAGAGAACACAGGAAGAAAAGAAAGAAAAGAGAACGGCCGAAGAAGAGAAAGAAAAGACAAATGGCTGCCACGTCATTTAAAAACCGGGTGTACATACACCCGGATGTATACTACAGCTTCTGCTTTTAAAAAGTGCTTTTTTTAATAAAATGGGGAGAAGTGATTAAATAAAAGCTGATAGTGTTTGAGAAAAAAGTGATTTTGAAAAGTAAAAGTGGGTAGTGTTTAGTAAAATAAGTGCTTTTTGTGTAATAGAAAAAGTAAAAGCACTTTTGACGCAGAAACCAAGAAAAATAAAAATTGTAATGTTTGGGAAAATAAGTGCTTTTTAAACCCAAAAGCTGAGAAGTGCTTTTTTAAAAGCAGTTGCAAACCAACCCCAAGTCTCCGATAATGAAAATCACAATTAAGAGACAATAATATTGAATTAACGCTTGTGGCTTTACACTCCAACAAATACATCGTATCAAATTATTGATACACCAAATTTGCAAGAAGTCAAAAATAAATGACATGAAGTGAGTCCGTTTGTCACTAGATGACACTACTTGAGCGTTTTAACACAGGAACAGGAGCAAGCTCTTCACCCATATCCTCACACCGAGAACTTCTTCTTCAACATAGATCTGCATTTGGATTTTTGGGTTTAATATAGATAGGAAAGTCATTTTGCAATGATGCTGAAAGATTGCATTTACAAAATGTACAATTAATTAGGACTAGAGGGGTACTATTTAAATTATTTACTTCTCATGAAAATTACATCAATTTCCACGCTTTTCTATGGGTACTGACCTTGTGAAGAAAGACAGTATGATTAAAATTGAATCTTATATTCAAACTTGAACTGAGTCAAAATGTTACCTTTTTCAGAAAGAAGTATTGGATGGAATAATGACACTGATGAACAAAATGAAGTATTTGTCTCAATGTATGCACCTATTGACGCCAACTGCTTGCAAGAGCACAGTTAGCCTGGATGGGGCTGTTAAATTCAATTTCTGAGAAGGGAGTCGGGAAAGGAATGAAATTCAGGCCTTTCCTCTTTCTCTTCGCTCTCATTCAGTCACTTTTTCTTTTGGATATAAGTTGAAGATTTTTTTCCTCCAAAAAATAATAGGCAAATACAAAATAAGACAAATTTGGAATTAACACTATTTCAGCCGCAAGGCTAGTTATTTGAATTATTCTAATACTATACCAAGAAATTTCAGTACAAAACAATACTGAGAGTAGACCAACAAACTCAGGTTACTCAGTCTGTATGAACAAGCCCTTGCTAAGCAAATTTTGGCTGAATATAGGGTTTCAAAAGAAAAGCTAGCTTCCCATGTAACTAAGTATTTTTTCTATTAACCAACTGCATAACTAAGTTTTTTTCTGAAGATATTTCTCAAAAATGTATGGAGTTCGGTAAGCAGTATGTTTAAGGTAAAGCTCCTGATCAGAACTCAATTAAAAACAACAGGCCAGTTAACTCCTACAATACATTGATATAGCTACAGCCACCTTGGCAATCAAGATCAAGAGTACAAGTGAATCTCACTATAATCTTGGTACATGTAGCCCTTAATAAATGTGTGCATATTTCAACAACACATAATACAAACCAAAACATAGTCCAAATTTACATCTTGCAAATACAAAAACTGAACAGATAAAAAAAAAATAGTACAGCATTCACTCTGGATTACATTACTTGTAAGTACCATGTGTATAAATAAATGCAAGTATGCCCTTTGTTTGGTGTATGAAGTTCGGTAAGCAGATGTGCCTATAGTTGAGATCCTGATGAAGGAACGCAATAGATCAACCGGCCAGTAAACTCCAGGAATACATTTATATAGCTACAGCCACAATTGGCAGTCAAGATTACCGTTACAATGAAAGATCACCATAATCTTGGTACATGTAGCATTAAAAATAATATGCATGTATAATGTCCCAACCACACAACATATGTACTACAACAAAAATCAAACTATACTCGTATGCTATGCATGAAGAACAATGTTCTTAGAACATCACTCTCTAATGCACAGTTGCAAACTAGCAAAATAAAAACAAAAACTGTCCTTGAAAACAAGCGGAAGCAAATATAAACAGAATGGTAATTAGATAGCATTAATAGCTACTTTTATTAATCAAATAAATGTACGGGGTTCGGTAAGCAGATATGTCTAGGTTGAGATCCTGATGGAGAACCTCAAAAAACAACCGGCCAGAAAACTCCAGTATAGATATAGCTACAGCCACCATGGCAGTCAAGATTAAAGGTTCAAATTAGTTTTTACCTTAATCTTGGTACAATGTAGCCTTTGGAAGTAATGCATATCTCCAAGAAAGAGATTTAATAAACATAATAACAAATCGTATAATGTAATGAGTTTGATCATTTTCAAACTCGTATTAAGAGACACGAGATTGCAGAAACAAAAAAAAAATCAATGCTGCAGTCTTATTAACTGTTGTGATGTCACACTTATTTGCAAAATTCAGCACTGTACTTTTCAATTTATGGATCTCAATCATTTAAATACAAGCAAATAAACTTGGAAAACAAAACTCTATACATCGCAACAAGAAGCATAAAAAGGAGAAATGAAATACAATGGGGGAATGCTTCAAAACACGCACACACACATACGAGTATATTAACGCGACAACCTCAATAGCTTTGACCAATTGAGCATTTACACTTTTGATCATTCTTCTTCTATTGTGCAGGACATTCTTCTCCTACATAATGCAAACCAATACAAAAAAATCAGATATGCCCGAACACTTCGTAAGTCTACAAACCAAAATTGCAGAAGCACTAACCTCTTTTTCCCATTCGATGAACTCTATCCTTCATGGCCTGCTTAGCGATGTACTTGCACCAATCTTCTCAAAATGGACCCATAATGATCTACATGTGTGGATTCAGCGATCACATATGCCCGAACACTCCCCAAGTCTACGGATTAGATCCGAATTCTGAGCACTTCTCTTGGTTGCCATGGAAGAGTATGAACCCTAGACTACACAAACCCTGTCACTTTATAAGGAAATGGGAATGATGACACTGTGAAAACCCAGCCGCTCATTTCTGATTTGGACCCAAGAGTTTAGATGGTGACCTAGCTGGCTTTTATAATGGGCCTGTGGTTCATCGGCTTTGTGATAAATAGTTGGGCCAAGGTTGTGATGAAATATAGACTAATTGCTTATTAAAAGAGAAAAATATATGTTTGTTGACTTTGTTCTAATCTAATCAGTTAAAATGTAATTCCATTTTAGAAACAGTAATTTAATTTGAATATCTAATAATAATATTAATAAACCTATAACTTTGAAGTGAAAAGTATACAAACAGCATTACTTTGGTCATTTGGTGACAAAGTTTGCAATGTTTGTCTAATCAATATGTCTAAATGATTGACAAATAGAGTTTTAATCACTACCATTTTTGTATTACATTCATATTAGACATAAATACATTTTTATGACATCATTATATTATGTATTCAATGGGTGTGTAGTGGAGGGTAGCCCATCCTATGTGGCATAGGAGAAGGATAAAGATAGGATGATTATTTCAATTTAGGGAAAAGGGGCAAATAAGCCCACGTACTAACCAAAAAGGGTCAAATAAGCCCTTATATTGAAGGTTCTGTCCGACCGTCGCCATTTGGGGAGGTTCCCGGTATATTTTTTTGATGAAATTTTTTTAGCGTCGTATTCGTTAAGTCTAGTTTACTCATACCAAATTTCAGCTAACAATTCAATCGGGAAGGCATTCAAATGAATTCTTGAAGATAATTGCGCTTTTAACTGCGTTGTTATCTTCAAGAATTTATTTGAATGCCTTCCCGATTGAAGTTTTAGCTGAAATTTGGCATGAATAACTAGACTTAATGAATACGATGATCTTTCATGAAAAAATGCCATCGGGAACCCCTCCAAATGGCGACGGCCGGACAACATCTCTTATATAAGGGCTTATTTGACCTTTTTGGTTAGTACATGAGCTTGTTTGCCCCTTTTCCCTTCAATTTAATATACAGAAAGTGATGTATGAGAAAAAATGAAAAAGAGGAGAGAGATAGAAACACATTATATACCGTTTCTATGACAATGTCCACACATGGACTTTACACGGGATTTGAGGATCAAAACTGAATGAAAAGTAAATTACAAGTGATAGAAAAAATTGAAAATGAAAAGAAGTAATAAAAATTGTGACATAAAAAATAAGACTCATGTGTAAGAATGTGTAAGAGGACTAGACACCCCGTTGAAGATGCTATAAGAATGTTATTAGGGAGCTAAACATTAGTAGAGGAGAATTCAAAATTATCAAGAAGGATGTTATTATGGAGCTGAACATTAGTAAGAACGGTAAGAAGAAATCAAAATTATCATAATAAAAGTACAAATTTTTAACTAATTTTCTGTTTTAATAACGTATGAGTGTGTGCAAAATACTCCCTTCATATAAGTGTTCTCATTTGCCTCTTTTGGACATTTCATTTAAAGATTTTCATTTAAAAAATTAACAGACTTAAATGACAACTTAATCATGACATACTAAAACTAATACTACTTCTGTCCCATTTTATGTGTCTTAGTTTGACTTGGCACGGTTATTAATGAAGTTGTTGAAAAAGTAAAAGTTGTGGTTGAGATTTGAGTATAATAAAGTGAAATGATGTAGACAACATATTTCTTTCCAAAAAGGAAAGGAGACACTTATTTTGGGACAACCCAAAAAAGAAAGTAGGACTGGTAAAATGGGACGGGGGGGACAACATAACATCACATTTATTACTACTATCCATTACCCCCATTATATTATAGTTCTCACTTTCTTTAATTGGATGTTCGAGTTAAAGATTTTCATTTCTATTTTAAAAAATAATTAACTCTCTTAAATTATAAATTATCATCCAATATTTCAAATAACACATCTATAACATCATAGTTATCATTAATGACATCATTTTTTATATTATGTATTCATCGAAACTATTTCTCAAAATATCATCAAATTACATTAATTAAATATTTTTTAAATAACCATCTCATTTTGTGATGAGAACTTTTGAATGCGATATAAACTATATCAATCAAAATTACTTTTCTAAATTTACTCAAATTTTCTGATTAATTATTGCTTAAAAACATACTACGTATTATTTTGAATGAAGACCGGGCCGGTGGGTGTAGCTCAACTAGTAAATAGGAATTTTAACAGGGGTAAGTTTTGGGTTCAAATTCTGACAACTTTGAGAGGTTAATATGCAAAAATGCATAGAGTTTCGTAAGTACCTGAATTAGAGTCTCACTCATTATCTATCAACTAGTAATTAAAATCTAATTTTCATTCTCACAATTAACTGTCTGGTCGGTGCGGAGTTCCTTGGAATGGTGTGTTATCTTTTTTAGAATGTTGTTATAGACACCCCACTTTTTACCCCATAAAAAACCCTCCCCCATTTTTCTTCTCCCCTCCCACCCTCCCCCATTTTTGTTTCCCCTCCTACACTCTCTCCTTCTTTTCATGCAACCCCCATCCCCTCCCTTTTCTTTCTCTTTTCTCCAAATCTTGATTTCTTCTCCATTTCAAGATCTCCCCTGCACTAATACTTCTCATTTTTTCCATCTTTCCTCCCTCCAAGCTTCTTCTCCTACTTCTTTACTCTTCCGCCTTTTTTTTCGTTTCAAATGCACGAGCTACAGTAATCGGACGAATGGGGAGAGCTATGTGACGTTGGATACATGGGGAGACAACAATGAAGGTGCAGACCTATTTAGAAGCTTTGAATGACTTGAGCATATCTTCTTTTCTTTATTTTTTCCTTGATTTTTTCGTGTTTTTTCTAAATAAAAAAGGTTGTCTGTCTGACACACAACTTGTAAGTGCAGTGTCTGTATTTGTTAGCTAGACTCGTGAAGTTGTCTGTCTGTAATTGATGGTTAATTATTTGTCATTTGTTTCGAAATGTCTGTATTTGATTGTGAGTTGTATGTAATTTGTGATGTGTATTTTTTAGATGTAATTAGTCTAATGAGACAGGCATTAAATATACACATACAGACAATAAGTATACACATACAGACATTACTTTATTGTGAATTACCATTTTGGCATATGTTTCATAAAAAAGACAGACAATACATATAACTAGACAAACAATAAAGATAACCAGACAGACATTATTTTTCATCACAAAAGACATACAACTCACAATGAAATGACAAACAACTAAATATCAGTTACATACAACTTCATGACTTTTAGAGACACCTCACAACAACATGACAAACAAGTCATTACAGATAACTCAAAATAAATACAGACAAGATGCATCTCCTTTTCTACTCATTGTAACACTTGAAATTTAATATAAACGGATTAATAGTACTACTCATACCAACAGAGGTGCATCTCCTTTTAAGGGAGCTCATCATCCAAGAACTCTAAAGTTAAGCGTGCTTGCACGGGAGTAGTCTTGGGATGGGTGACCCCCTGGGAAGTTTCTCAGGGCGCGCATGAGTGAGAACAAAGTGCGCGGTAAAGGCTCGTGGTGGGTTGTGGGGACAGTACTATTGGTCCGGAGTAACTACCTCGGGACCTGCGGGGCCGGGGTGTTACACAAATAATAAACAAATGACAAACAATTAAATATCAATTACAGACATTTATTTTTCAAATGACAGACAACTTCACGACTGTTATTCAAAACTTCTTGATTTGCCTTTGTCGTCGTCTTCCCTTGAGGTTGCATCCGAAATGGCAACCGGCGTAGGCCCGCCGTCGGCAACGTCACCGGTGGAAGAGGAGATAAGTATGAGAAGATCAAAGGTTGGAGGGGGGAAAGATGGTAAAAATGAGAAGTCTTAAAGAAGGGGAAAAATCTTCAAATGGAGAAGAAATGGGAAGGGAAGGGTGGTGCGTGAAGAGAGGAGAGGGAGAGAGGGAGGAAGAGAGGTGGGGTTGGAGGAGAGAGGGAGGGCTTAAGAAAAGTGGGGGTGGATTTTTCTATGTGATACAAATGGGATATGATTTGGGGTATCTATAACAAAAGAGTCCTTCTTGTTGTACTCACTTTTGTACACACAATTTTACATTTGTCTGTGTACACAGACAGTTGGGAGAGAAATGTTGTCTTCTTCTTAACGAATTGCCTGTGTGCATAGACAAAATAAGGAAATGGGTACAAAAATGGGTACAAACAGTGTTTTTGATAGCAAAATTGGCTTATTTTAAATGAAAACCAGAATGATGCAGCAAATTGTGAAAGTACAAATGGTCTTGACGACGATTGTACTGTGAAATACGGAGTACTTCGTACTCCAAATAGTGTCAAGTATGCAACTAGCTATAAATGGGCTTGTTGAATTGAATATGGAGTGATTAATATATCTAGTTTTAACACGTGTATACATGTGATTTGATGAGAACATGAAAATGGACATAAAATAGAGTAGGTGATGAGGTTATATGACCACAAGAGGTCGTATTTAGTGTTCCCGAGAGAAGCAATACTTTATAACGGTAGACAATGTTTAATCTCTTATTACAACTCCTTTTCAAATGCGTAAAGCATAATTAGTGCAATGTATGACATCAAAACTGTACTCTTAAGGTTTCATTGCGTATGATGACTCCTAATGCTAACATATTTTACTTTTTTACACAATTAAAGGTAGATAAAAAGTCATGTGTACTCTTCCTTATAAAAGTCATATGGTTCTATTAAATTCACCTAGGTTTCATTGGTGTGTACTTCTAATGTATAGTCCACATAGCTTTACATAGTTTATTAAAAGTAGTTCTAAAAAGGAGTAAAAGGTCAGTTTGGTCCTCGAAGTTGCAAAAAAGGGGTCAAATAAGTCCTTATATAGAAGATTCTGTCCGGGCGTGTCATTTGAGGTGGCTCCCGGTAGAATTTTTTGATGAAATTTTTTTGAGCATCTTATTCATTAAGTCTAGTTTACTCATACCAAATTTCAGCTAAAAATTCAATCGGAGAGACATTCAAATGAATTCTTGAAGATAACTGCGCTTTTGACGACCCAGTTATTTTCAAGAATTCATTTGAATGTCTTCCGGATTGAATTTTTATCTGAAATTTGGTATGAGTAAACTCGACTTAATGAATAAGATGCTCAAAAATTTTAATCAAAAAATTCCACCGAGAGCCACCTCAAATGGCACGTCCGGACATAATTTTCTATATAAGGACTTATTTGACCCCTTTTTTGCAACTTCGAGGACCAAACTTACCCTTATCCCAGTTCTAAAAGTATCTCTAACTTTGAAGAATGAAGTAAGAGAAAAGTAGTTCTAAAAGTATCCCTAACTTTGAAGGATGAAGTAACGGATAGAGGATGATGGCATCACTGTGACACTTCTAAAGAAGCGGCCACAGATTCGAATCTCATCCCAGTTCAAGGATGTTGACATTTACAGAAGAAATACTATAATAGGTTAGAAAACTTTGTCCAAAACAATGGAGAGAGGAAGGAGGTAGAAAAACTTAACATCTTTCACTTTTTTTTTTACCAAATTAAGGATAAGATGTAACACTATTTTGAATTAATCAAATAATAATGTCTCATAAGTGGTGTAATGATTAGCCATCCTCCAGCAAGCAACTGTCGTCGTCGCCCTTCACCCACAAGGCGTTGAGACGACTTAGTCACTCTCAGGGGCGAACCCAGGAAGTTTATCTTGAGAGGACGGTAAGTTAAAAATATATTTTTTGGGAGGGCGAAAATTATTTTTTGGTATATATATACACTAAAAAAAATTGTTGGAGGGGCCACTGCCCCCCTGGGTCTCTACTACGGTCCGCCCCTGGTCACTCTCCGATAAATCACATATCTTTCTTCGATGAGCTTGCCATCTTACTAAAAATGACATTATAATGGCATTTTCTTAATTGCAGCATTTTTAATTTATTATTTTAAATTATGCAATTGAAACCATTAACTTACTGTTGAGGTTTATTCCTTCAACCCTTGGACCCAACACGTAAGCCCAAAGATTTCGAGTGGAGTAAGTGTAAGAATATCTAGCCCAACAACTATGAGATGGATCAGGAAACAAAAGTAATAGCAGGCAATGTAAATAGGTATTATTAACTTCGTAATAACTCCCCTAAGTACAATCTACTTGCTAAAAAGGGCACGTCGGCCGTTCGTCTTACAAGGCAGTAGAGATGCTGCGAGTAAGAATACAATAGCCAGAATGCTAAGAATAGAAGGTTGCCAACCCTTTACAATGAATTAAATGCTTCTATTTATACCCGCCAATGGGCAGGTAGCTATGCTGACGTGGACGCCTGTGGACCGCTTGTGTCCCAACCACCAAATCTTCAGCATTTAATGCACTTCCCGCCAGAATCTAGGTTTCCCGCCTGATTAGTGGGGACGTTCGTCCGCCCGGGAAGTGAGTTGGATTGCTCCAGGTGACCCTCCGGAGATACCGGCTGTTCGTCTCCTGGCCTTGTAGATATTCACCATGTGGACTGGGTCCCCTCCGATGACTACAGGCTTGCCCCGGAGACGTTCGTCGCCATCCCTGGTGGCCCGTGGCCCTGCTCCTTGTCCCTGCACAGACGTTCGTCGGAGGAGCCTGCTGGGCCTGCGCCCCCTACGCCAGACGTTCGCCCCCTCCCCAAGGGACATGGGCCTATGAGCTGGCCTGGTGTTCTAGCTGGACGTGCGTCTGGAAATATGGGTTAGTGGGCCGGGCCTCGGCTTGGGCCCTTAACCCAACACAAGTCCCCCACTTCTGATGTTCTGGGCTTGCGCAGGACATAAGGAAGTAGGAATCCCCTCGAGGTAGACGTCCGTGTCTTGATACTTGTGTTTTCTGCGTCCGTTGGAAGCATACGCTCGTGGTCATGGTGCTTGACAGCTGTCGACGGTTCAGGAAACGAGGTGACGGCTGATGTTGTGGTGGAGCATTTCCCGAGGAAATGTCATCATTACTTTTTTGCCCCACGCACAGCGCGTGGGCCGGAATACGCTCCTTGCCACGTGTCAGCCCCTCGCTGGTTTCCCCATCGGTGTTTCTCCTATAAATGCCGGGTTTTCCCTCTGAATTAGGGTTCCCAATTTCTGCTCTCTTGCTCTCGATTTTCCGCAGCTCTTCAAATCTTCTTCTGAATTCGGCTAACCCCTTCGTAAGGTAATTTCCCCCCCTCTGCTTCTTTTCTTGTTCGGATTTTTAGCCGAAATGACTTCGATGGAGATTTCGTCAAGCTCTGATTCCGGTTCGTCGAGTTCCTCCTCGGGCTCCTCTTCGGTCGATGTGAGTGCGCGCTCCCCCGGGAAGGCCAGTATCTCCGGGACCTCTGGTTCGGCCACGACGGTGGGGACCATCCGGGCTGATGGCGAGCCGGATGATGTGTCCCAAAGTAGTGGGAGCGATGCCGGGGACGGGGGTGCTGACGGGGCAGTAGATGTGATTGACGCAGTCCCCCTGAATGAGCGCCCTGCTGATTATGATTCTGGAGAGGAGGCCGAATCCGGTTCCGATATGGAGGTGTATGACCTGGGCATCCCTACGGATATGGAGCGCCACATCTGCCCGATCAGGAGCGCCCTTGACCATGACCAGGTCCTCTCCCGTGTGGCCCTCAACAAAATCCGTACCTTCTTCCCCCCGCCGTTCGTCTGGAGCGTGAGAGGCGCTGAACATGTGATGAGGAGACGTCCGGGGATGATCGTGCTTCATTTGGACTCCGTTGAAGCCGGGCTGCGGTTCCCGCTCCATCCGTTCTATGTGGAATTCTTCCACTGCTTCCAGGTGGCCCCGGCGCAGTTCATGCCAAATTCCTATAGGTTCATATCTGCCTTTCTGGTGCGCTGCAAACTAGCGGGAGCCACTGCCACCCTGGAGCTTTTCCACTACTTCTATCGCATCACTCCCCAGAACTCCGATGGTTATCTGAGCGTGGCCGCACGTCCAGGAAGGAAGCTTTTCAAGAACTACCCTTCGTCCATCCACGACTGGAAGAACCGCTTCTTCTTCCTTAGATATGATGGGCCTCCCCTCCCAGTTCGGTGGAATGGTTATCCCCCAAAGATTGAGTCACCGGAGCCGTCCGACGATCTACTTGGGGATGTGGAGAAGGTGTTGGAGGGTGGCGTCCGTCCAATAGCCGAATCTGGAGGATTGTTAGTGGTGTGGAGAAGGAGTTGTGGTGGAGGATTGTTAGTGGCTGTGGCCCAACCACCAAATCTCCAGCATTAAATGCGCTTCCCGCCAGAATCTGGGTTCCCCGCCTAATTAATGACCACGATCGTCTGATAGAACCGGGGGCCGTTCGTCTGCGGCCCTTCCTGAGAATGTAACAATCTTTTGGGCCTGGGCCATCGGCGGAGATGGGCCTCGGCTGACGACGTTCGTCATGGATGTGCTAACCGACCCTCGGCTGGGACCTTGTGCTGTTATCCCGGAGATAGACATTCGTCCTCATTCCTTCAGGCCAGGGCCACCCGTGGGCTGGGCGACGTACGTCGGTTTGGGGGTAATTGGGCCGAACCCCTGCTTGGGGCCATTTACCCAACACAAGTCCCCCACTTCTGATGTTCCAAGCGTGCGTGGGACATAAGGAAGTATGCTGTGCCTCCTGGAGGATGCCCGTCTTCTGTACTTGCCCACGGGGAAATGGACGTACCTGATCGAAGGGCACCCCGAGTTGGGCGACTGCGGGTGAATCGAGGTGGCGACTGGCGGCGAAACGGTGCGACTCCCGATGGGAAGTCATCATTACGCATATCGCTTCCCCAGGTTGGATTCCCGCCAGGGTACGCTCCTCGCCACGTGTCGCTTCTTCATTCGTCCCCCCGGGGGGGACTTGTGTTGGGTTATCGGTTGGGGGGTTGCTTAGTTTTGACAGAATGTCCGCCTCTGCATTCTCCACCCGCGATACCTGCTCAAGCACCACCTGCTCAAATTGTGCGGTCTGTTCCTCCGCCAGCTCTTTGTAGACCTTCATTCTCTCTTCCCTGGTTTCTGCAGTGCCGTTCATCTGGGTTACCACCAGCTGGCTGTCCATTCTCACCTTCAGACGAGCTGCTCCGAGGGCTTTCGCGCATTTCAGCCCTGCGATAAGCGCCTCGTACTCAGCCTCGTTGTTGGTGACCTTGAACTCAAATTTCATAGAGTAGTAGGCTTTGAAACCTTCGGGGGAAGTGATCACTGCTCCTCCGCCGCAGCCCCGCGCACTCGAGGCCCCATCGGTGTACATCTCCCACCAATTGTCAAAGGCGTCGCTGTCATGGGATTCACCCTCGGTGCGCGCGGTGCATTCCGCAATGAAGCCCGCCAGTGCCTGCCCTTTGATCGTTGGCCTTGGCTTGAAGTCTACGTCATACTGGCCGATCATCAAGGACCACTTGGTTATCCTTCCGCTTGCCATTGGATTCCTGAGGACTGTGGCGAGGGGCTGTGTCGTGTAGACGGTCACCGGGTGTGCTTGAAAATACGGCGCCAGGCGCTTGGTGGATGCAACCAAGGCGAGGATCGTCTTCTCCATCAGTGTGTATCTCGTCTCGGGGCCGTTCAGCGCCTTACTCACAAAGTATATCGGCCGCTGAACTCCTTCAGATTCCTTCAGCAGCACGGCACTTACAGCCAGATCGGCCACTGCCAGATACATGTACAGTCTCTCCCCGGGATCCGCTTTGGTGAGGACGAGCGGAGAGGAGAGATATACCTTGAAATCCTCGAAGGCAGCCTGACACTCCGGGGTCCATTCAAAGGGATTGGCCTTCTTCATGATCTGGAAAAAAGGAATCGCCTTATCAGCCAGCTTGGATAAGAATCTGCTCAGGGCCGCCAGACGCCCGGTGAGGCGCTGTACATCCTTTAGGTTCTTCGGGGCCTCCATGTCCATAATTGCCTTCACCTTCTCCGGGTTAGGCTCGATTCCCCGCTCGCTCATCATGTAGCCGAGGAACTTGCCGCCCCTGACGGCGAAGGCACATTTCTTCGGGTTGAGCCTCATGCTGGCCCTCTCCATGATGCTGAAGACCCTCTCCATGTCCTGGACATGGTCCTCCTTCTTCTTGCTTTTGATCAGGATGTCATCTACGTAAGCTTCCATTGTCTTTCCAAGTACGTCCTTGAACAACATCCCAATCATCCTCTGAAAAGTAGCCATGGCGTTCCTCAGGCCGAACGGCATGACGATGTAGCAATACACGCCGTCCGCCGTAACGAACGCCGTTTTTTCGGCATCATCGGGGTGCATGAACACCTGATGGTAGCCCCTGAATGCGTCCATGAAGCTGAGCAGCTCACAGCCTGCTGTTTCATCCACCAGCAGGTCGATCCTCGGGACAGGGTAAGGGTCCATCGGACAAGCTTTGTTGAGGTCCGAGTAGTCGACGCACATCCGCCAAGTGTCGCCCTTTGGGGCTAGTACCACGTTGGCCAACCACTCCACGTGGATGACCGGCCGGATATGTTTGATGTTGAGGAGAGTTGCTGTTTCCTTCCTGATGAAATCGCGTCGGTCGGCCGCCATATATCTCTTCTTCTGTTGTATAGGCTTGGCATCCGGTCGCACGGCGAGTTTATGGCATATGAGGTTGGGGTCGATGCCCGGCATGTCCTCCGGCCCTCTGGCGAACAAGATCCTGAACCTCCGGAGGACGGCTATGACCCCTGCCCTGATTTCCGGCTCTAGATCCGCACCAATGGACACCTTCCTGTCCGTCGGATCGTCGAGGGTGTGGGGGCCATCGCCGATCGCCACTGGCAAGACGATGGTGCCCTCAGCGTCAATGCAATCCCCGGTGAAGCCGGACAGCGGGGTGCGCAGAGGGTGCAACATGTCCTTCCTGAGCTTCATTCCCTCGAAAGCCTCCCAGTAGAGGACGTTCACACTGCTCCCGGTATCCACAAGGACGCGGCGGACGATGGCATCGTTCACGTCCATGCTGATCACCAGCTCGTCTCTGTGCGGCGCTGGTGACATTGGCAGATCGGCGGGACCGAAGGTGATTGCCTCGATTTTGTTGCGCTTAGCGGGGGGTGCTGATACGGAACCCACATAGAGCGATCTCTCAAATTTTTTCCGCTCGGCGGGTGTATCCCCTGTCTCAGCGCCCCCGAAGATCACCTTGATCTCCAACTTCTTCTTTTTGCCCTTCGGGCCAAGGGATCCCTCCGGACGTTTATCTGCACTCCGATAATCCACGTCCTGAGGTTCCGCCTCGCGCCGGTCGTCGCGGCGCCATGTCCTGTGCCTGGGGTTCGGCTTCTGCTGGCTGTTTTTGTTCAGCAGCTGGGTGAATTCGCCCAAGTACCCCTGGCGGATCAGCTCGTCAATTGCCTTCCTCAATTGGCTGCAATTGTCTGTCAGATGGCCGGCCCTCTGATGGTATTCACAGTAGGCCGATTGGTCGTGCCCCATATGCTTCGTCATGTCTTGGGGCTCCACGAGGAGGCCCTTGTCCTTGATGGCCTCGAAGATCTGGCTCACTGGATAGGCCAAGGGAAAATAGCGGTCGTCCGGCCGCGTTTGACTGTCTCCGGACGGAGCCTTCCAGGGGACCATTGCCCCGTCCACCTTTTTCTTTTTGTTTGGGGGGGGAGGGCCCGGTTCCTGGTCCGGGTCCGAGCCTGTCCGCCATCTTCCGTGGGTGGGCCGCGGGAACTCCGTCCCGCTGCCTGATCTCCTCCTCGATGGAGGCATACTTCTGGGCCCGAGCAAGAACCTCGGTGTAGCTAGTGCCGGGATTCCTCCTTAGGTCCCGGTATAGATCCCCTGTGGCCAGCGCATTGGTGAACATGTTGGTGGCCAGACGTTCGTCCAGATCGTCGACCTGTAGGACCTCGTCCCTCCACCTTACCAGGAACCTATCCAGCGGTTCGTCGCGCCCTTGTTTGATGTGGGCGAGAGCCGTGACGTCCTTCCTGGGGGTGGTACTGGCAGCAAACTGCGCCATGAACTGCTGGGAGAGCTGTTCGTATGAGTCGATGGTACCTGGCCTCAACTGGCCGAACCACTCTTGCGCCGGCCCCCTGAGGGTGCTGAAGAACAATCTGCAGATGGCCTCGTCTGAGGCTCCCAGCATGGACAGGTTCCCTTGGTAGCTTATCAGATGGGCCTTGGGATCGCCAGCCCCATTATACACCAAGTTGCCCGGGGGCCTGCAGTCCCGGGGAATCTCGACGCTCATCACCCGTGGAGTAAAGGGAGATGTGAGAGAGAAAGAGGGTGTGGCCGAGCCAACGTCCGCCCGCCTATTCATCTCGGCTATCTGCCTTTCCATGGCCTCCAACCTTGCATCCTGTGCGGCCCTTTCGGGGGACACAGGGGGCGCGGCTTCGGGGACGGCATTCTGCTGAGCGGCCACAGCATCGTGCGGCCGCCTAAAGATCTGCGCACCTCGCCGTTGGAAACGTCGTCCAACGGTGTTGATCCTCGGGGTCTCGTCTCCCCGCGGGATTTGGCGGGGGACCGATGGTGTGTGAGCCCTGGATGCAGCGATGCTGACTCTGGTTCGCCCTCCCGTTCCTCGGGAGCCTGAACCCCCACCTAGCCGCTCGTGGACTGAGGGCCGGTGGTCGCTGGATCCTGTCGTATCGTCATACGACTGCATGCGGCGTATGGGAGAGAGGGGCGTTCGCTGGGTGCTTGCAGAGTACACCTGGTCTCGGGCCTCCCGCTCGTCTGCCAAGCGACGCATGGTGTCTGCGAGTTCCCGCATGAGGCGGGGATCCTGCCTGGCCTCCAGAGGAATGAGGTCAGTGATACCCCCGTTTCCCCCGGAGGTCCATATTGTTGCGGATAGTTCCGAGTTCTGGCCGCGATTCCGGCGGCTTGATTCCAGACGCTCGGAGAGATCACGCTGGTTGTTGCTTCCTGACATCGTGTTTGCTGTAGGTAGACTTAGTAGCTGCTTGGGAGAGTTTCTGGAAACTTTTTGCTCAGTTTCCCACAGACGGCGCCAGTGTTGAGGTTTATTCCTTCAACCCTTGGACCCAACACGTAAGCCCAAAGATTTCGAGTGGAGTAAGTGTAAGAATATCTAGCCCAACAACTATGAGATGGATCAGGAAACAAAAGTAATAGCAGGCAATGTAAATAGGTATTATTAACTTCGTAATAACTCCCCTAAGTACAATCTACTTGCTAAAAAGGGCACGTCGGCCGTTCGTCTTACAAGGCAGTAGAGATGCTGCGAGTAAGAATACAATAGCCAGAATGCTAAGAATAGAAGGTTGCCAACCCTTTACAATGAATTAAATGCTTCTATTTATACCCGCCAATGGGCAGGTAGCTATGCTGACGTGGACGCCTGTGGACCGCTTGTGTCCCAACCACCAAATCTTCAGCATTTAATGCACTTCCCGCCAGAATCTAGGTTTCCCGCCTGATTAGTGGGGACGTTCGTCCGCCCGGGAAGTGAGTTGGATTGCTCCAGGTGACCCTCCGGAGATACCGGCTGTTCGTCTCCTGGCCTTGTAGATATTCACCATGTGGACTGGGTCCCCTCCGATGACTACAGGCTTGCCCCGGAGACGTTCGTCGCCATCCCTGGTGGCCCGTGGCCCTGCTCCTTGTCCCTGCACAGACGTTCGTCGGAGGAGCCTGCTGGGCCTGCGCCCCCTACGCCAGACGTTCGCCCCTCCCCAAGGGACATGTGCCTATGAGCTGGCCTGGTGTTCTAGCTGGACGTGCGTCTGGAAATATGGGTTAGTGGGCCGGGCCTCGGCTTGGGCCCTTAACCCAACACTTACGTTTTTGAAATAAATATTACTTGACCATGATGTTAAAATAATTTTTTATAAAAAGTTTGGGGTATTTAAATTACATATGAAAGTTTGGGGTGTTTATCTCACACTCCTTCAAAGTTTGGGGTATTTTAATTATTTTTCCCAAAAAAATATTTGATGGCCATGAATTGATCAATCAAGATGCAAGGTTGAAAGTGAGATCTGACAATTTTTTTACTAGTCAATTGAAGAAAGCCAAGTGACTTTTTATTTTTAAAAAAGGGTAGCATGCGAACAGAGGAATTCTCCTTCCAATCCAGAGTAGCCACCAACCCCATCAACTACCCCCAACTATCCTAGATTTATTCCCTCTATAAATAGACATCAATGAAGGATATGTTTGATCACTTCGAAGTTCATTAGTAGCCAGCTAGTGACCGTTCATTAGCGGCCTACTACTGGTGATCGTTCAACGAGTGAACTTCAAGAATCAATTTCTCATTTACCTGTTATTCGTTTTGAGTGTACCATACATTGAATCGTAGCCCTTAACAAGGGGAATTTGAAACCACTTTCACCCGACCCAAATTGGATGTGGGACCCACTCAAAATTCTGTCCAAAATTGAGCACTCAATGCAGTTTTAACACTTTTTCACCAACTTATTGTGTACTTGATCAACTTATTGTTGTTAATAATGTGGGTCACATATGAATTAAGGGTGTATAATTTTTTTAAATGTGGATTTTATATTCCTTTTTCAAACTAAATAAATTAATAATGATGAAATATTCAAAAATAAGGAAAGAAGGTGCAAAAACTTTAAGTGACCAATGTCACCATAGTGAGGAGAAAATGTGATATGCTAGAGAGATTAAGTTTTTGGAGGGAAATGATGTGGAAGAAGGGGTAGGGGATCACATGCCATTATATCATCGTGGATGCTCTAAGAGGCTAAAACTTCACTCATTTGAAATTTAATGGGATAACTATTAATTTGGTCCTCGTACTATCACAAAAGTCAATTAGGTCCTCGTAGTTTAAAAAAATTCATTCAAATCCCCGGACCTTGTAACAATATTCAATTGAATCTATTTGCAAGTTACTTGTCATATCAGCAGGTGACGCGATGACGTGGCCCACATGTGGCGGTCCACATGTGTGACGCGATGACGTGGCCCACATGTGGCGATCCACATGTGTGCCGCGTCATCAGCAAAGAGTTGACTGGATTTCTACATGTGCGTCACGTAAGCATAGTCACTTCTGATTGATTGAGCTGTCACATGTGTGTCACGTCAGAGAGAAACCTGCTGACATGGCAAGTAACTTGCAAATACTCAATTGAGTGTTTTTACAAATTTTGAGAATTTGATTGATTTTGTTATAAGTATGATTACATGATTAACTTTTTTGTGACAGTACAAAATTGACAGTTTTCCCAAATTTAATCTGATCATACTGTTCAATATATGTAATGCGTCACATGAGAAAGTTCCCCGTAGAAGCCTTCATTCAACACTAAAGAATATGTCACCAACTTCACTGTTCCTTTCGCTCTCTTCACACTTCACTCATCCCTAATCAGTTTGAACTTTGAATGCCCACATCCTCATTATTATACTCAAAAAGAAAAGAAAAATTCCATTCTTTTTCTTTACCACTCCACCAAATTATATTCCCTTAGATCAGACCATCCGCCATGAAGAAGCTCTATAGAAAAGGCACAATTCATCCATCTCCATCCCCATCTCCACCACCAGTTTCAAACCAGCTAGCTTTCTTACCAGCAGCAATCTTGACCCTCTTAGCAGCCCTGTCCCAAGAAGACACAGAAATCTTGGCTTACTTCCTATCTTGCCCTTCAGCAGCAAACTTCTCCAGCACCCACAACCACAAGAGCTCCGCCACAAAGGGTGGCGCCGCCGACCACCCGCCTTCCTCCAGCTGTTACTGCTTCAACTGCTATAGGAGTTTCTGGGTTAGGTGGGATTCTTCGCCGGACCGTGGAATCATAGATGAGATTATAGAAGCTTATGAAGATGGGTTACACAGGAAGAAGGAGAAGAGTAGGAGGAGAGAGAAAAAGAAAGGTGATGATAAAGGGTCTGTGGTGGCGAATTTTAAAAACAAAGATGATGCTGGGGCGACAGATTCTGCGGCGGAGATGCCCGATGAATCCGGCGGCGCCGGAGATGAGGGCGGAGCAGCAGAGAGAGGATCAGTGAGGAGATTTGTGAGTTTTCTTGGAGAGAGGTTTTGGAGTGTTTGGGCCTGAAACTTGTGTTTAACCCCCAACCTCTTCTTTCCTTATGTTTTGCTCTGATTTCCTCTATTTGTAATGGCAGCTTGACAGCTTCTTCTGTATTTCTTTGCTGGAATCTGTAAATTGCTCTGTCCAGTTATTTGCTTCTCAAGCTAATATATATAGAAATAATTATATATTTATGTTCATATAATAATAATACGATGTTCAGTTGATCCTCTTGCTTGCCCTGTTTGATGGTACCTTGAAGAAGTGAAATTTCCAAGGAATTCATGGAGATGTGTGTTTTCATCATCTGTCACTGCAAATTTTGTGATACAAAAAGCTTTGATTTGAGAAAAAATTACAGTTTTTGAGGTGAATACAGTTTTCATCATCATCTGTCACTGCAAATTGCAGAACTTCAAATATTCAAAAAAAAAAAAAGGATACACCCCATCTTTGAGGCCCTAGATATGCGAATATATAGATTGGGTTTTGATCATACTTTAATGCAAAAAAAAAAAAAATACTTTAATGCAAAAAAGTAATGTTCAATTTGAAGTCATTGATTGGAGGCGAGTTACACCCCATGTAACCTCAAATATTCAAATTTTAGGGGTTCAGACTTGAGAGAGAGAACAAAAATGAGCTCTAGAATTGCTTTCTTAGGCGGATTGCAATGTGAGGTTTTCACCCCCAAAACAGTTGCAACCGAGAGCAAAAAATGTATGCAGAGGTCTCATAGGCAATGCAGGAAACCATGAGGAGCGACTTGTGAGCGGCCAATTGACTCTACCGTTGGCTGACTTGCTCAGGAAAGAAAGCAGATGGGCCCTCATCCCTTTGAAAGGAGTGGATGGTTGTGCTGCGTGAGGAGAAGAACCGGAGTGTGCAAGAGCAAAACTAACGCATGACCCCACTTTAAATAAAAATCCTCAATTTACTTGGAAGTGTTATAATTTTTTATTTTATATTTTAATTTTATATAAAAAATATATCAAATTCATGATTTTTTTATTCTATTTCATTTGACACCAATATTATATATACAATTTTTTAAAAAAAACAAATTATTAGTTGCATATTTTTAGGTTAAATTTTTTTCTAAAATAAATCCAAGTGTTAAAATTATTATTTCATGGTTAGAATATTTTTATCTACATCTCTGAGTTAGTTTTTTCAAAAATAGATCTGAAGTAACAAAAAAAATTAAAACATGAATTTATTTATTTTTACATCGGAATGTTTGATTTTTAAAATCATAGCTATTGGTAAAAATGAAATTATCACATAAATGATGTGTATTAAAAAAAGTAAGGATATGTGAATTTGACTATAAAAAAATATGTGCTGAGTAAATATATTGACGATGCTGGGTTGCAGAGAAAAATTGAATTTGACTATATGAATACGTATAAAAAGGTGGGAGATTAAATTTATTGACGGGCTGGGTTGCGATTAACCTTAAAGAAGCACCAATGACAAACAAGGACACAAAAATAGATAATAAAAAATCAAGTTTAATATTGACATGGCCGGGGTCATCCTCAGGGGCGTAGCTAGGGGGGTTACTTTGGCCATGGTTCACCCCAAATAAAATATATATATTTTTAGAATAAAAAATTTCATGTATCTTTTTCCCCAAAAATATTCTTTGTACGAGCCCAGTACGACTCAGTGTTCTAGCTCCGCTCCGCTCCTGGTCATCCTTTTTAAAGAGTCAAGTTCAAGATTTCACTATTTTAATATATTGAATGAATAGTGTATATCTTGCCCCAAAGGGCTTGACCGAATCTCGTTTATCTCAAATGTGAAAAATGGATACTACAACCTTGTACTTTAATGTTATATATTCAATTATTATCAAAATATATAATATAAAATATTATTAAATGTTTCGATTTATTTTATAGATTCATGTGGTAGTTGATTATAGATATAAAAGCACAGACCATGACATTCAATTGCATGTTTTCAATACTCAATAGAGGATGTTTGATGCTCAATAAAAATGTCATGAAGTACAACTAAAAAAATTATGATTTTCATACCAATACTCATTTTGTAAGTTACGTTTGTTCAAATTGTACTGATATTGTGCTCATTATTAAAATGTCATATTGATGCAAATTTTAAAAGTTGCATGTGACATTAGATTCACATCGTTTGGTTCCTAATACTCAACCGAATAACCCTGATGATCATTGAAAGTGTTTTAATGCTCATAATAATAGGTCTGATGCACATTAAAAGTTTATTAATGATCATTTAACAGAAACTGTGATTTTCATCTCAATAAAGGAGGTTTGATGCTGAATGAAAATGTCGTGGGGTCAAACTTACAAATCTTACGATTTTCATATCAATGAACATTTTGTAAGTTATGTATGTTCATCTGGTACTGATTTTATGCTCATTTTCTAAATGGCATATCAATGCCTTTCTTAAAGTACTATTTTACATTAGATTCACATATTAAAAATCATAAGAGTTGATTATAAATATAATTTATTAAGTTTTTATAAAAAGAAAGTGACTTAGAAGTTATGAAGCAGAGACCACAATTCTGAATATATATTAGACTTCTAATACTCAACATAATAGGTCTGATGCTCATTAAAAGTTCATTAATGCTCATTCAGCAGAAACCGTGACTTTCATCTCAATAACGAAGGTTTGATATTCAATTAAAATGTCGTGATATTCAACTAACAAAACAACTAACAAATTCATTAATACTCATTTTGTAAGTTACGTATGCTCATCTGGAACTCATCTTATGCTCATTTTGTAAATGTCATATCAATGCATTTTTAAAAGTACTATTCTACATTAGATTCACATATTGAAATTCATAGGAGTTGATTATAAATATAATGTAAGAGGTTTTTATAAAAGAAAAATAACAAAAAGAAAGTGAATTAGAAGTTATGAATTCGCAGAAATCACAATTCTGAATATTGCACTCCTAATACTTAATATAATAGGTCTGATGCTCATTAAAAGTTCATTACTACTCATTCTCCAGAAGTCGTGATTTTCATCTCAATAGTGGAGGTTGATGCACAATTAAAATGTCATGATTATCAACTAACAAACCTTACGATTTTCATATCAATGTGCACTTTGTAAGTTATGTATGCTCATTTGGTACTAATGTTATGCTCATTTTTAAAATATCATATCAATGCATATTTCAAAAGTATCATATTACATTAGACTCGCATATTGCAATTAATAGGAGTGGATTATAGATATAGAGCCCGTTTGGTAGCACGAAAATCGGCTGTTTTGGCTGTTTCTGCTGAAATTTATGAAGTTCTGGCTGAAGTGGCTGTTTTGGCTGATTCTGCTGATTCTAGAAAAAAATATTTTAAAAATATATTTTATTAATAAAATAAAGAAAAAATTACATGTAAAAATAACTAAAATGGTCATCTACAGTAACTTCAGCCAATACAGCCAGAAAAGTAACTCCAACCTTACTTTTTCTGCTTATTACACAATTCAGCACGCGAAAGTAAAAATTACGTGTTTGGTGAAAAAGCTGACTGATAAGCCTGATAAGCCTAAAAAAGAGGTCTCCAAACGGACTCATAATTTAATAGTTTTTATAAAAGAAAAAATAACAAAAAGAAAAGTAATTAGAAGATATGAAACAGAGATCGTGATACTCATTGTTAGTCTCCTAATACTCAATAAAATAGGTCAGATGCTCACTAAAAGTACATTATTGCTCATTTGGCGGAAGACTTGATTTTTCGCTTAAATTACAAAAATGCCGCCGTTAAAAAATTGGCATTTTTGCTTGTTTTCCACTTAGGACCTTTTGTTTATGGGTTGTATTAATTAAATTTCATTTAAACTGGGCTCGAGCTTTAAAAAAATTAAAAAAATACCCAGATGTACGGTTCTCATCCGTATACCCGGGTGCACGATATATATACGAGCTGGCAGATGTCAGTGTAACTTTTTACACGAAAATTAATGTCTGTGTACACAGACAACTCTGTATGTGCTCACAGGCAACTCCGTACCAATTGTCTGTGACCGATATTTTGTGTACAACTTGTGTACCCCTAGCATTTTTGTGGTGTCAATTGACACCACTTGAAAACAATTAATATCAAAGGCGTCCATAGGTGGGGGGGTGGGGGGGTGGGGGGTGGGGGGGTTATCCTAGGCAAGGTGTCTAGGGGCCCCACATCTAAAGGATCCCATTTTTTGCATTTTTTCTAAAACTAAATGAATAAATAAATAATAATGACATATATAATGAATACCACTGTTCTAAAACTCGCTAGGCACTCTTCGGGTGGTTGAGGGGCGTCTAGTGCCTAGGCGGCCGACTAGGACGATTTGTACCTGGCTAGTTCAATTTTTTGGCCGACTAGGCCGACTAGTCCTCTACAGTTACGACCGACTAGGCTGATTAATCGGTCCGATTAGACCGATTTTTAGAACAATGATGAATACTAATATACACTACCTTTAACCTTTGAATTACTTGAGTTTGTCAATATTTTTATAGACACGTGAAAAAAAATTACTGATTAATTTATGTTCTTATATATCATTAAACTTAAACTAAGTTATGCTGTAACACCGTCCCTAAATGTATTTACTTTTAAAGTGAATATTGTATTTTAGCCTTATGAAATGGTTGACGAATTTACGAGGTTATGAAATTTTATTAATTATTGCGTGAATAGTAAGTTCGCACGTGGGGCCCGCACCGGGAGCGGGGGCCGCCCGATATTCCCGGGACCACATAAATTATTCATCTTGGTCTAGATAATATTTATATGGTGGTGGATAATTCATTTGAACCATGGAAAGGTCTTGAGTTGACCGATTGGTCAAAAGAGGCCCAAGTACCGGTATTGGCAATTTAACCGATAAAAGCCCAAAAAAAATTTAATTTCGGGGACTTATAAATTAAAATTGGGGAATGAATATTCATTATAAAGGGTATAATGATTAAGAACGCATAATATATTTTATTTGACCCGATAAAATAAAATATAATTAAAACAGTTCGAAAAATACAACTTTCGGGACAAAGTGTACACTTTTGGGCAAAAAGGGTTGACCTCCCACATGGGTGGGGGCCAACCCACGATTTTAGCCCCCAAATCAATAGGGTGGTCGGCTGGTAGGAATGGGAAAACATGGGGGAAGGACTTGGAATGGAAAGGAAAAGCATCAAACAAAAAAATGAGGGGACCCATCCACCCTCATTTGACCATTTAGACAAAAAGGGCTATCCCCTCACCCTCTCCCTCATTTCCTGCGGCCAACCCACACCCAGAACCAGCAAGAAACTCTCAAGCCTCCCTCTCCATTGTTGAAGAAAACTCTACAAGAAAGAACCCCAAGAAAAGGAGCTAAAGTGCTAAAAGTGTGAAAGGATCAAGGTAATGACCTTATCATGACTTTTCCTTTGTTTTTCCTTCCATCATAGGAGGTATATATCATATGGAGAACCCTTTGGGTTGTTCTACATGATAAAAGTGTGGAATGATGGGTTGGAGAATAGTTCTAAGTCCAAGAACGGACTTAGGAGCCAAACCGACAAGTTCACCGGAAAATAACCTTTTATAGGTTATTTGTATTGATTAAGGTTTTATGATGTTAAAACCTTGTTAGGAACTTGATTAAAGTATTTTTGAGCTTCGCCGGAGTTTCGCCGGAGTTGGTCAACGTTCGCCGGAGTTGGTCAAAGTTCACCGGAAATTAGTCAAAGTTCAACCGGGAGGCGTAGAACGTGTTCAAACTCACTTAAGGTGAGGATGACCGACTATATTGTTTATAATTATTGGGTTAATTTCATAAGATTGCCTAAATGAATTATATGTGTTTGGCATGAGTTATTTATGATTAAGAATGCCTAAAATGGAATATAGTATTGTTCATAAAGAAAATGCATAATATACAAATTTAAGAATAAATTGTGTATGATTATGTGTTGTGATTATAATGACCCAATTGTGGTGTAAGTTATAAAATTGTATGGTGATAAATATGCTTTTACCTCATGAAGGGAATAAAAGTGATATTTTGATATTGAATCAAGTTATACTTGAATGTGAAATTAAATTGAAATGTATGAATTATTATGAAATTGGCGTTGGCTTATTAAGATTAGACGACTAGTATTGAAGACTAGTCGGGGATGTTAGTTCAATAGTGCTTGGGAGCTAATCCCAAGATATTGAAGCTAAGTAACCTTAAAGGATAATTAGGGTGGACTTTACGAAGTCAAGTTATGTTAGGAGTAGACCTCAAGGGTTACTCAAAAGGAATGGAGCCTAGACTAAGAAGTGGTTTAGGGATTAGATGACGTGACTACGAGCCGAGCTCTAGCACGTGGTAGTATGACTATGAGCCGAGCTCTAGCAAAAATGTAGGAATGACTATGAGCCGAGCTCTAGCAAAATGTAGTGTGACTATGAGCCGAGCTCTAGCACAAAAATGTAGGAATGACTATGAGCCGAGCTCTAGCGAAATGTGGTGTGACTATGAGCCGAGCTCTAGCACAAATTAACATGACTATGAGCCGAGCTCTAGCATGAAGGAACATAAATAAATTTCAAATAGTAACATCCTAAGTTGAGGGTCTTGGAAATTGAAACTTTGATTATACTTAGTATAGTTGTCATTGTACTTGTCAAATGCTTCCAAGTACTGACCTCCCCTTCACGGGGGAGGCCACCTCACAGTTTCAGGTCGGGATTAAAGCTTGCCGCTACCGCCCGTTGTATCGGAGAATTCAAGAGAAGAAGACGTGGTTCGTGCTTCTTCTGTTTCTGTTTTGAAAACGATTTAAACCATGCTCATGGATATTATTTTTCTTTAATATGTATTTAGGGCTTGTATGCCCATGTTGCCAAAGTGTGGCGTGCACATTTGTATTGAACATTTCCGCTGCTTTAAATGATTATTTTACCTTATGTTGTTTATGGATGTACTATGTGTGAATGGTATTCAAGACGCCTAGTATAGTATGGATGAGTTGGACTGCGGTTGACTATTCGTACTGTACGGCGGGTTGTTGACGTGTCCGGTAGGTCCGGGGCGTGACATATGCTACATTTTTTAGAGAATTTGTTTTTGTGGTTTTCTTAAATAATACTGCCTCCATCTCTTTTGATTGAGCCAAATTTGACTTTTCAAGGTAATGTTGTTAGATTTTGACTGATTATATATTTATACATACACGGTAATATTAATAATATGAAAATGATATAAAAGTGTTCTTTGTTAAACACACCATCAAAAAAGTATAAATTTATTTAGTTACGTGAAATTATACATTTTCTAATCTATGAAAGCAATTTTGACATTGAAACATTTGTTTTGAAATGTTTTTTGTTTGGATTGATAGAGTATAATAGTATATAATAACAGTGAAATTATAGTCATTCACCAAATCAATTCAACTACTCCGTATTTTGTTTATTAATACAATTTTTACAATGCTTCTTTTACCTAGGGTCTCAAAATCTCAAAGGCCGTCCTCGACACTTATGTGCACATGTATATAAAAATATAAATTGAAATTTTAAAGAACGACATAATAGTGTTTAAAAATAAAGTCAATATACAAGAAATAACCACATATTTCCCACCATCTACTCTCTGAAAGCTTTATATATGTATTGTTGGAGGTATTGGTCCTACCAAGGCCTCCCTTCCACTTTATTAGTTGAGGCTTGCACACTCTATTTTATTCTCTCTTGGATACCTATTCCTTGGTATATATCCTGATCAAATATATACCTATTTGAGTGGTTTGACTTTCCCACTTGGCTGGCACCCACTTGGCTGGCCCCTTCTCTGCTTCCTGTCCGCTGCACTCCTTGTCTATGCATCATGTGAGGCTTTTTGTATTGCTTCACCCGTGACCCATTTGTCTTGGTCTTACATGTGACTTCCTTTGTGTCAGCCAACCTGCTATTTAGAAGCCTTGCTTCTTCCCCTGTTGAGTAGCCTGCGAGAACCATTTTCAGAGAGCAGAGCTCCCTTTCTTCCTCCTTTGTGTGAGCATAAGTTAGGTCCTTAGTGGAGAGTAATATTTGGGTGTGCTATAGCTTCCTCCTAGTGTGGTGTGTGAGAGTGTGTGTTGAAAGACCTGAGCCGGAGACGGATATACGATCCTTACAGTGGTATCAGAGACCGGAGCCGCCGTCTGCCGCCGTCCGCCACCGCCGTCCGCCGCCGCCATCGATTGGAGCTCACCGAAGGGCCCTGGAGTTACTGGTTGTTCACACGAGCTCGCTGACTTCCTACCTGGTCTCTGTTCGCTGAACTCGAACTCACCGGAAGTTTAAGCCCCGCCATCGCCGCCTGGAATCTCCGCCGTCGCCTGAGAGTCTCTGACGGTGGTCGCTCACTGCTGGGAACGAAGCTCGCCGTCCGTCGGGAACTCAACGCCGGTGGTCGCTCGTTGCTAGGCCCGTCGTCCGCCGGTTGAAGCCAACCCCTGGTCTTCCTCCTTGTTCGCAGTTCGTCGATGAGGCAGATGTTTGTTGCTGGACCACTGTACGTCGCAGAGAACGGGCGTTGTCACTGGAAGCAGGGGTGAACCTTTGGGTTTTGGACCTGTAGACTGTTGGGCTGGAGAAAGTTGCTGAACTTGGGCTTCGGAAGTTGCTGGAGGACAAAGTTAGAGCTGGCTATTGGGCCACTGCTGCACTGCTGGGTTGCTTGGTGCTGCTGGACCAGGCTATTGGACTGTGGAGCTATTGCTGGACGTGGGCTGGACACTGGACCAGTCAACGCCGGTCAACGGCCGTCAACCCCTCCAGAAAAATCCCAATTTTTTTAAATTGGGTAGGTAAGGTCGAAACGCTCTCCTAGGGTTTCGCGAAGGTAAGTTTTCTGTAAACTTCCTATTTGTTATATTTCGGTTTTAATTTAAGTTAATTTATTCCCCCTCCCCGCGGGCCGCCGGTTGATTTAATCCCGGCCGCCAACCCCCCAGGTACGTACTAAACTTTCTCCTTTGTGGTAGACTGTTTTAGTTAATCAATTAAATTGCTTTGTGTTATTTAAATTAATTGTTATGCATAGGGGTGGTTTATTGGGTGGTAGGGGTAGAATTAATTAAATTTAATTTTTTCTGCCTGGAACTGTTTAAATTGCCAAAATGTCCATTTTTTGCTATGTGTTGCATGCTGCCCGGGGTAATTAAAGTGAATACTTTATAACCCGGGTTGGATTATTTTCTGTCATTTCTATCTGTTTAGCTTTGTGTTCCTTTGTGGTTGATACCATGGCTGCAAATCAGTATGGTATGCTTCCATTTAATGGAAAAACAGATTTTGATATTTGGAAACAGAAAATTAAGTGTGTTTTAATACAGCAAAAAGTTTTCAGAGCTGTCACTGGTATTTTCCTAGAATCAGAAGATAAGGCTAAGCAAATTGAAATGAACGAAACTGCTTGTTCTACCATTTACTTGAATCTGTCTGATTCTGTGCTTAGGAAAGTAGGTATTCTTGAGTCCGCTAAGGAGTTGTGGGAGAAATTGGATAGTCTCTATACTGATACCTCTTTGCCCGGGAAGTTGTTCTTACTAGAGAAATTCTTTAGGTTTAGGCTTGACCTGACTAAGGATATAGACGAGAACCTGGATGTGTTTAATAAACTGATACAGAATATCAAACAGGCAGGTGATAAACACATAGATGATTACACTCCCATAGTATTACTTAATGCCATTCCCGACTCTTATAATGATGTTAAGTCCGCTATTAAGTACGGTAGGGATGAGATTTCGTTAGACATTGTTGTGAATGGGTTAAGGAGTAAGGAATTAGACCTGAAGCATGCTAGGGGTAGTGCTAGTCAGTCCAGGGACTCCGGTGAGGCTATGTTTGTTAGGGGTAGATCTAAGGGTAGGTCTAAGAACTCTAAGCAAAATAGTCAGGGTAAGAACACTAGTCAGCCTGGGAGGAAGAGGAGCAAATCTAGGAAGAGAGTGTGTTACAATTGTGGTAACACTGGCCATTTCATTAAGGATTGCCCCCACCCTAAGAAGACCGAGCATGCTAGTGTAGCTGTTGATAAATGTGACCTTGGTGATATCTTGATGGTTTGTGACCATGTTAATTCTGTGAGAAATTCCCTGTCTGAGCATGAATGGTTGATTGACTCTGGTTGTACCTATCACATGTCCCCCTTTAGAGATTTGTTTTCTACTTATGAATCATGTGATAGTGGCTATGTTTCCTTAGCTGATAATAAGAGATGCAATGTGCTTGGTGTTGGTGATATATGTCTGAAGTTTTCTTGTGGCTCTGTGTTTACCATTAAGAATGTGAGGCATGTCCCTGATTTGTGTCATAACTTGTTATCTGTTGCTGCTTTGGAGAGTAGTGGGTTACAGGGAAAATGGGGGAATGGTTGTATGAAAATCCTGAAAAACTCGCTTGTTTTGTTTAAAGCTGAGAAGGTGAATAACCTTTATGTGTGTCATGCTAAACCTTTTACTGAGTCTGTGAATGTTGTATGTTCTGATAAGACCTCTTTGTGGCATAATAGGCTAGGACATATGAGCAATAAGGGTTTAGATGTCATGCGTAGGGCTGGTTATTTTGGTAAGGACTCTGTGACTTCTGTGCCTTTCTGTGAATCATGTGTGTTAGGCAAGCAGCATAGAGTCAGCTTCCCTCCTTCCTCTTACCCTAATCTGTCTAAGTGTTCGTCTGTGCTTGAATATGTTCATGCCGATGTTTGGGGTCCTGCCAGTGTTCCTACCCACGGGGGTAGGAAATATTTCCTTTCTATCATTGATGATTTCTCTAGGAAGGTGTGGGTTTGCCTTTTAGAACACAAGTCTGACGTGTTTGTGAGGTTTAGGGAGTGGAAAACCCTTGTTGAAAACCAAACTGGCAGGAAGGTTAAGACCCTTAGGACCGATAACGGGTTAGAGTTTTGTAATAAGGAGATGGATAAGCTGTGTGTGGATTGTGGGATAAAAAGGCACAAAACTGTGCCTTATACTCCCCAACAGAATGGGATAGCAGAGAGAATGAATAGGTCTCTGTTGGATAAGGTTAGAAGCATGTTAGCTACCTCTGGTTTGTCTAAGAAATTCTGGGGTGAAGCAGTCACTACTGCTGCCTATTTGGTTAATAGGTCCCCGTCTATCCCTCTTGGTGGTAAGTGTCCTGAAGCCGTCTTTACCGGTAAGCCTCTTGATCTGTCTAACCTTCGGGTGTTTGGTTGTGCAGCGTATGCACATCAACAGGGTGACAAGTTGGATCCTAGGTCTAAGAAGTGTGTCTTCCTAGGTTATCCAGAGGGGGTAAAGGGTTACAGGTTATGGGATAGGAACCAGGTAGGCTTTAAAGTGGTCCTTAGCAGAAATGTGGTGTTTAATGAAACTGATTTTCCTTGCTTGACCGAGTCTGCTTCTAATCCTGAGTCTAGGTCTGATAGTACTCCTAGTGAGGTGGAGTCTGTCCCTGTTGCTGCTAGTCCTTTATCTGTTGATCCTGTTATTTCTGATGATATTGTTATGCATGATTCTGATTCCTCTGAGCATGTTAGTCCCACCACCTCGAGTGAGGTGGAGCATTTGCATGATACTGAGCATGATTTGCATGATATGGGTGCTGAATCTGAGTTTCATGATAACAATAATTTGCATGAGTTGCATGTGGAGCCTAGTAGTGATAATTTGCATGATTATCAACTTGCTAGAGATAGGAGTAGAAGGGCTATCAGGAGAACTGCTGATAGTATGCCTGATTATGCTTTCATTGTGCATGATACTTCTATGTTTGCATTTTCTGTGTTTGAATCCCTAGAGCTGAATGAACCCAAGACCTACCGTGAAGCCTTAGGTTCCAAAGAGTCTCAGAAATGGATTAGTGCCATGAAAAGTGAGATGGACTCTTTGAGAGTGAACCAGACTTGGACCCTTGTACCTAGACCCCCCAACTGTTCGGTAGTTGAGTGTAAGTGGTTGTTTAAGGTTAAGGAAGAACCTAGTGATGTTAGGTTTAAGGCTAGGTTGGTTGCGAAGGGGTTTACTCAAAAAGAGGGGGTAGATTATGCAGAAATCTTTGCTCCTGTTGTTAAATTCACCACTATTCGTATGATGCTTGCTTTAGTTGCTCACCATGACTGGGAAATGAAACAAATGGATGTAACTACTGCATTTTTGCATGGTGAATTGGACAAAACAATTTATATGACCCAGCCTGAGGGCTTTGTGGATCCCAAGAGAAGTGAGCATGTCTGTTTGCTTAGGAAGGCATTGTATGGCCTGAAGCAATCCCCTAGGCAGTGGAACATCAAATTTGATAAATGCATGATATCTTTGAAGTTCCAGAAATCTGTTTGTGATCATTGCCTGTATTTCAAAAATACTTCTTCTGTGCCTGTATTTTTGTTACTCTATGTGGATGACATGCTGATAATTAGTCCTTCTCTGAATGCTATTAAAGATGTGCAGAAATGTCTTTGTGCGAATTTTGCCATGAAAGACCTAGGTGATGCCAAGAGGATCCTAGGCATAAACATTGTTAGGGATAGGAGTAAGCGTACTCTTACTTTGAATCAGATTTCTTACATAGAAAAAGTTTTGAGTAAATTTAATATGTTATCTGCTTCTCCTGTTAATGTCCCTATGGCATCTCACTTTGTGTTAAGTAAGGACCAGTCTCCCAAGACTGCTCCTGAAATTGAGAAAATGAAATCTGTGCCTTATTCCAGCGCAATAGGGTCGGTGATGTATCTTATGGTTAGCACTAGACCTGATATTGCATATGCGGTTAGTTGCTTGAGTAGATATATGTCCAACCCTGGTTTGCCCCATTGGAATGCTCTTAAGTGGTTGCTTAGATATCTGATTTCTACTGTGAAGCATGGATTAATTTTCTCTAAATGTGCTAGTGGTATTGAATTGATTGGTTATGTTGATTCTAACTATGCAAATGATAGAGATAACAGGAAGTCGACCACTTCTTATGTTTTTACTTTGTGTGGCTCTTGCATTAGTTGGAAGTCTCAACTACAGCCTATTGTGGCCCTTTCTACCACTGAGTCCGAGTATGTTGCAGCCACAGAAGCGTTTAAGGAAGCCATCTGGCTCAAACGCCTTGTCTCCGAAATTGGGTTTCTCAAAAAGGGAGTTACCATTTTCTCGGATAGCCAATCGGCCATCCAACTTTGCAAAAATCCTGTATTTCATGATAGAACTAAGCATATTGATGTTAGGTTCCATTTCATACGTGATATTGTTGATGCAGGTGGAGTCAAGCTGTGCAAGATCCCGTCGGAGTTTAACCCCGCGGATATGGGTACCAAGTGTCTTTCTGTTGAGAAGCACTTGTCCTGTAAACGCGTGTTAAACTTTGATTGTGGATAACTGTGGGTTGCCTAATAAAGTGTTTGCCCGTTGTGTCTGTTGATATTCCGGGTGACCCGGCGATGATGAGTCTTGTCACAACTTTGTTTTGTTACTCTATACCACCTAGGACCAATAAGGTGGAGAATGTTGGAGGTATTGGTCCTACCAAGGCCTCCCTTCCACTTTATTAGTTGAGGCTTGCACACTCTATTTTATTCTCTCTTGGATACCTATTCCTTGGTATATATCCTGATCAAATATATACCTATTTGAGTGGTTTGACTTTCCCACTTGGCTGGCCCCTTCTCTGCTTCCTGTCCGCTGCACTCCTTGTCTATGCATCATGTGAGGCTTTTTGTATTGCTTCACCCGTGACCCATTTGTCTTGGTCTTACATGTGACTTCCTTTGTGTCAGCCAACCTGCTATTTAGAAGCCTTGCTTCTTCCCCTGTTGAGTAGCCTGCGAGAACCATTTTCAGAGAGCAGAGCTCCCTTTCTTCCTCCTTTGTGTGAGCATAAGTTAGGTCCTTAGTGGAGAGTAATATTTGGGTGTGCTATAGCTTCCTCCTAGTGTGGTGTGTGAGAGTGTGTGTTGAAAGACCTGAGCCGGAGACGGATATACGATCCTTACATGTATATAGAATGTTGAAATGTAATAAAAGAGAATAAACGGCCAAGATGGGTACTGACAATATTTAATTATTTTTTAAAAATGAAATAAACATTACCATGAGCTCTCATGCGTTTATACATTAGTGGTGTGATCTCATGCGCTCTCATGCGTTTACCATGAGCTCTCATGCTCTTATTTGTAAGCAACATTAGTGGTAACCAATTTATTTGTCATCTTCATTACAAATCAATATTTTAAAATTTTTACCGGTAACCATGGACACATACTTATACACTTTAATACAATCGTTTCAATTGGTTTACTTATGTATAATAAAAATGATTGCATCTTCAACCTCATTATTTGTTGAGGTAATGCATCTTCTTCTGTTCTTCATAAATCATTACGTGTAGTTTGATGTTCACAATAAACACCCCAATATTAAGATCGATATATATTATTCACATAGCACATATCACATCTATTCTCCTCACTTAATACCCCAATTTAGGGCTCATCCCTATATAAAACTTATCAGTCTTATCGACCAAATCTTTATGAAATATATAATTTTTGATTGTGTGTGATAAATTATGTACTCCGTAATAATCAAAATAAGCATATACGGAGTATTAAAGTTACTTTTTTGACTAAATTGATTGACGTTATCGTATAAGATTATTTGAAAATATATTTTTCTTTATTCTATTATTAAAATAATTTTCCCATAATTCTGATTCAACCACTTTAATCAAAATTTTATTATTGTCCAAATATTCGACCAATTCAATCAATTTTAGAGCCCATTTTGGTGACACTATTTTTCAGCTTATCAAACAACTTTTTCACCAAACACGAAATTTTTGATTTCGCGCGTTGAATTGTGTAAGAATAAGAAAATGTAAGGTTGAAGTTATTTTTCTGACTGCATTGACTAAAGTTACTGTGACGAATTATTTTAGCTATTTTTCATATAGTTTGTTCTTTATTTTATTAATAAAATATATTTTAAATGTAATTTGTTCATAAATCAGCAGAATCAGCCAATATAACCGATTTGAGTGTTATCATATACTATGTATTAATTGTTGGCACGTAGACACCATATATTTGAAATGTGGTGTAGAGTTTTTTTTAATCATCAAAACATGTGGTGTAGAGTTCAAAATCCAAGACAATAGATATTCTTGTATCAAAATTCAACCTCCTATAGAAATGGTTCTTCCAACTTGAGATGTAATCCAATAAGTATGTTTTCTTTTGGACTGAAATTTGCTGATCTGATCTGGTCTGGTCAGTTAAATGTCCGATCTCTGTGTATTTTATAAGGAAAGAATTTAAGACATGTACCGCGTATGTTGATTCCTATACCCACCGTAAGTATGCAACTATATGGATGTGTAAGTTCAGTTTGGTTTGTGTATAAATGTATAAGCAAAGTATATACGGAGTATAATTTTAATTTTATCAATATAAAAATAATGTAAAATTATGTGTAAATATTTACACCCATGCAACCTGTATGAAATGAAAGATCTGAGTAGTTGTTTGAAAGAAAAGGGATAAGGCTAAAAATGACACTAAGGTTATTTATGAAGTTCAAATTAGACACTAAACTTTTAAGTAGACCAAATAAACACATAATCAACTAATTTGAACTATATTTGGCCACCCATTTATATTTCCGAAACTGCCGTTAACAGCTCATGCCTCCTCCATCAGTTACATTTCTTCACCGGTTTGGCCATTCTGTCCTCGCCCAATCCTCAAAGTAGTCCTTCACCCTTCTCCAGCCTTCCACTCCCTTCTCACCCTTCTTCGTCCACAACTTATCTCGCACTTCGATCTCCGCCCACAGCTCGTCTCGACCTTCTCCGCCCACTACTCTTTTCATGGAAAACTCATCGCTAGTAGAGACCAAGACTGCAACTGCATCAACATCCAATACTTAGAAGACGTTATTAGTCCTATCCAAAATGATTCTCCGGCTTCAATTCACTCCACTCTAAATGTCCACGCCTTTTTTTGTTCTACAAAATCCCCATATTCCATGATTTTATTACCTAGGTAAAGCCCTCCGATCTCGTTCCATTTCATTCGTCTATTAAGCCATATATACATCCAACTATATCATTATATTTTCCTCCAAAATCAAGGAAAATCATAGATTGAGCATCCGTTCACCTACTGTTGTTTTAAAACAGTTTGGGCTGAGAAAAATTACCCAACAAATGGAATTTATGCACAATCGAGAAGGAATGAACGGTCCAATTCCTCCCCTGCCACTGTTTGTATTGTTATTTTGGGTTGCAGTCCAAGCTAAGTGATGATGAGTCTTGCAAGTCCGCCGAAGTCAACACAATGTTTTGGGCGAAGTGGGAGGAGGTCTGGGTTTTCAAAAAAGCTGGTTGGATGACTATGGTGATGTTTACTGTTCCGTCAGACAAGAAATAATGGGAGCCAGCGTTTATGGTAGTTTAGGGACAAGAAATAATGAGAGCCCGTTAACATAAGGAGTGTCCAAATATGATGCAAAAACTTATAATTTGTGTCCGCTTAAAAGTTTAGTGCCAAATATGAGTTTCTCAAATAACCTTAACTAGTATTTTTACCCGTGCCGTGCACGGGATAAACGATTTTACTTTTGAATTTTATTATGTGTGTACGCAGTACACCCACACTTATATACGGAGTAATTATGAGCTATTAAAGCTAATGAAAAATGATGTATTTAATCAATTATAACATTGGTTAATTATGCATATTTCATTTAGAGGGTGTCTTTTTTAATTACTATCCAAACACATTCTTGGTCTATATTTTCCAATGAAAAAGCTAAGCCTTTTTTTATATATAATTCTTTTGTTTCATCCAATTGAAATTATTTTTTCTACCCATATTTACCTTAATAAAAAAAGATATTGGTCAATGCCTATTATATTCCATTAGATCTCATGTGACATTTATGCATTGTTTTTCTAAAACTAACTAAACATCTTTGTAATTTATTTAACAATGGGTTTATCAAAGAAAAAAAAACCCACATATATTACTTCTTGGAAATTGATGGACAAAAAAGTGACTTGATAATTTTTAGTGACTATAATAATGTTAAAAGTTATCATGATGTAGTGACTGTGATATAAATATAAACACAATTATAGTCACTAAAGATTACCCTTTTCGTTCCCTTAACCTTGTCATGTTTTACCTTTTTCTTCTGTCCCATTAAGTTTTTCTCGTACTATATTTGATAATATTTGAATGGTTACAATTTATGTTATTTTATTCACACTTTATCAATTCAATAATAATCACACAACTCTACTTTTTCTTAAAAACCATATCACACCGGCCTCTTTGTCCCGAACTTATGGGCACGTAGGTAGTACTAACTAAGTCACATTTTTATCCATAACTGTTTTATTAGTAATATTTAGGAAAAATATCTTTATTCAAATATTTTGTGAACATATTAGCCCTTTCTAGGATTAAGAGTACATGATAAGATATTTTGTGAGCATATGATATTTTTTTGGTTTACCAAATGATGTTTTTCTTTAAGAATAAGAGTTCAAAACTTATAGTTTTGTGACATTTAGATTCTGTTAATACCATTTGATAACCCATATTTGCAGATTATCGGCCTTACCAGCCAACATTTATATCAAACACGTATGTTTTACTTCGTGCGCTGAATGAAGTAATAATCAAAATAAGTAAGGTTCAAGTTACTTTTGTGAATGAATTGACTGAAGTTATTGTAGAACACTATTTTAGTTATTTCTCTTGTAATATTTTGTTAATCTTATCAATAAAGTATATTTCAAATATAATTTTTCCACAAATTAGTAAATCAGATTCAATTTCATAAATCTCAACAGATTCATTTAATTTTTGTCTTACCAAACGGGTCCTTAGATTTTAATGGAGGTTATGACAGTGATAATAAGACGCACGATTGTGATTGGTAACCGAGAATTTCAGAGCTAGAAATATACTACTCCGTATTAGCTAGGAGTCAGAGCTCAATTTTTTTTACATTGGGTACATCAAAGTTTTTTTTTGAAAGGTGCGAACACCAAATCTTAAACGATGACATATTATTTATAGATTAAAACTATTTATACATACAATACACATTAGAATGATTTCTTTGGGGGCCAAGGCCCCCTTGATATAGCCCTTCTCCGTCTCCACCCTTGATTTTAGGTATTGATGGTATCGATTAATTTATGTTTCATTAGAATTGTTGGAGATATTATAATGGGAGAATTTGACTTTGCACCCCATGTTTTGGGCGGTATTAGACTATGCACCACATTTTTAAAATCTTTAATGTATGCACCCTATCAGTCCAAAAATTGTAAAGGAGTATGATGCAAAGTCAAATGATTTTTATAGTGAATTAGGGTGCATACATTAATAATTTTGAAAACAGGGTGCAAAGTTAAATATCAGCCAAAATATGGGGTGCAAAGTCAAATTCTCTCTTTGATTATTTAAAAGAAACATGGCAAATAAATTGGAAAGAAATTGAAAACACATAGAGCCCGTTTGATAACACCGAAAATTGGTTGAATTGGCTAAATCTATTGTAATTGATGAAGTTTTACCTAAAACGACTGAATTGGTTGATTATGGTAAATTATAGAAATATTATATTTAAAATATATTTTATTAAAAAAATAAGGACAAATGATATGAAAAATTACTAAAATGATATCATCTGTAGTAAATTAAGTCAATTCAACCAGAGAACATCAACCATAAAACATGTAAAGAAATTGAAAACAGGTAGAGCCCATATGCTAACATTGAAATTGGCAGAATACGCATAAATTGATGAAGTTTTGGCTGAAGCTATAACATCAGCCTTGAATCTAGTTCAAACATATTTTGTAAAATATAGTTAAAATTAAATTTATTTTATCAAGAAAATAAGGAAAAATGATATGGAAAATAGCTTAAGTGATATCCTCAATAGTAATTTCAGTCAATTCAATCGCAAACACTGGCCATAAAAATGGAAAGAAATTGAAAACACGTATAGCCCATTTGGTAACACTGAATTCGGTTGAATTTGCCTAAATTGTTGAAAGTTTTGGCTGAAGCGACAAAATTCACTAATCTACTGAATTATGGAAACATTATATTTAAAAAAATATTTTATTTATAAAAACTAAAAATGATATGGAAAATTAGGTAAAATGGGATATCAATAGTAACTTCAGTCACTTCAATCAGAGAACAACGGTAAGTTACAATAAGCTAACGTCAGTTTTACTAAGGATTAAATATTTAATTATTTTTTGAAAACATGACAATTTTAGTTTTTTAGAAGGTTTTAACTACATATTTAGAAACATAAATAATTAGATTTACATTATTTTAACACGCATATTAGCATATTATAAGAAAGATTTTCTTATTTACTTATGCAACCGAAAATAATTTTTTTAGAAATGGAATGGTTGGAAGTTAGAGGTGGACTAAAAACAAAATAGTTCATATCAGAGGGATAGAAAAAATTTCAGGGACTCAAAAAATTGGGTCATATCTGTACGGACTACAAACATGTTTAAGCCTTTTTTATAAAAGCAAACCCCGGCCAGTTACAATAACGCAATAAGCTAAGGTCAGTTTTAGGAGCTTTTTCCTAAAATAATGTTTTCTTATCATATGGTAAGAAATATTATACCGTGCAAATTATTAATTCGGAGTGATAGCTTAGTAATAAATAAAGATGGTAGAGTTTGTCCAGCTTTATTTTAAGCTAGCACCACTCATTAATTGTGTGCACGGTAAAAATATGATCCTAAATTGCACAAATTAATAGAATTACTTTTTTTTTTAATTTTTGTATATGCAACATTGATGTTATATGAAACACAACAAAATGTTATGAATTTTGATATATTCTTTGTAACAATCAAAGTACAAATAAAACAGATATAACACTTGTAATAAATAAATATTTTTTAAAGTGTTAAATTATTTTTGTTTTTATGTATTCAATATTGATGTCATATGAAAGCTAATAAAAAATTATGAATTCTGATATAAATTTTCTAACAATTAGATTACAAATAAAAAAGTTATACCATTTTAAAATAAATGGTGATTTTTCATTTTGGTGGGTCTCCTATCTCTCTTTGAGCTCCTCTTGTCAACTTAGTTTCATAAAGACGGAGTACGGAGAAAGTAATTTATGGAGTAGTAATTTACGGAGTAGTGATTACATTGAATAACAAATCTTCACCCGAAATAGAAATTGGGCCTAAAACTTTCGATGGACGATTCTCTAGTATGTTGACACGTGTCAAAATCTTTCCTCAAATGTATCTTTGAAATATTTTATATATAGATGTCAATTTTGAGCTTTCTCCCAAAGAAAAACAACATCTCTGGCCGGTAGATATACAGAGCATACAGATACATATATAGATATACAAATTACAATACATAGAATAAAAGCAGTGCGGAATAACTCCTAAATCCAAATCTGATTCGTATGAACACAAATCATTTTCTCTATTGGATACGATGAAAGGAACTAGGGGTGTTTGCGATTGCTTGTGCTTTTTAAAAGTGATTTTTTTAAAAGATTATTGGAAAAGTGATTTGTAGTAAAAGTAGGTAGTGTTTGGAAATAGAAGTGATTTTAATTAAAATATAAAAATTGGAGTGTTTGATAAAAAAGTGATTGTGATGTAATATTTTTGTGAAATGTCCAAAAATAACCTTGGAATACATACGGACATAACTTCCCCGGCTACTCAAGGCTCCATTGTTGTTTTCCTTCGTCCAGATTTTGGAGCTTCAGTCGGCCACTCAGGGGGTTCCAGTGCGCCGCATTTTGTTGCTCTTATCTCTGCTTAGCTCCCTTTTCTTGTCTAATATAATGAGTATTTTGTTTGTATATGGTTATTGGAGCTTCCGTTAGTATATCTGTTTGCTCTTATCTGTGCTACTCAAGGGTTTGAGTTTGTATATTTGGTCTTAGGGAAGGAACGTATATGATTATTGGAGTTTCCGTTTATTACCTTAAGAATTTTCACTACCTACTCGTTTGAGAATGGAACGAGTTATTGGAGCGCCCACAAGTGAAGATGATGGAAAGAACGGATGTCGAGGGCTGGCAGATGAGTGGTAAACTCCAGGGTATTTTGGGGGGTTTTGAGAATTTGTTGTCATTATTATTACCCATAAAGTTGGAGTTAATTACAAGTATACCAAGAAGCTATTAGAAGCTGGTATGTTCTAGCTTTTAGATTTTGACTTTAAAGCACTTTTTTTTAACAAAAGTTAGGATTACCAAACACTTTTTTTGCCTTTTTTTAATCTAAAAGCTCCAAAGCACTTTTTTTTAAGCAAAGGAAAACACTCCTTAATACTACGTAATACATATGCTAAGCAGACCGAATGATAAAATAGAGTGTAAAACTTGTCAAATACACTTGAGAGCCTGAGAGGCTCCATGTTGGCATTTTTCGTCCTTGGAAGCAGTGATTGGTCATCAAAGCGTGGGTCTGCCATTTTGTGTCGATTCTCTTTTCCAATTTAGGGAGTGTTTGCAACTGCTTAAAAAGTACTTCTTAGCTTTTGGCTTTAAAAAACACTTATTTACCAAACACTACCAATTTTTACTTTTTCTCGGCTTGCGTGTGAAAATTACTTTTCCCTTTTCTATTACACAAAAAGCACTTATTTTACCAAACACTACCAATTTTTACTTTTCAAAATCACTTTTTTCTCAAACACTATCAACTTTTGCCACTAATCATTTTTTCCTTACATCTCCAAAAGTGCTTTTTTTAAGCAGAAGCAGTTGCAAACACTCCCTTAATGGTAGGATGTGTGGTTAAAATTGGCTTCGCTTTATTCGACTTGTGACTTTAGTAAGTTGTACTCCCTCCGTCCTGGAAAATTGTTCTCGGTTTCCTTTTTGGGCCGTCCCGAAAAATTGTTCCACTTTCTCATTTTGAAAAGTTTTTTGTGGCTACAATTCATTTACCTTTTTCTTACTCAAGCATAACCATACATTTCCACTTTATTCTCACTTTCTTAAACTCCGTTCCAAGTCAATGCGGGAACAATTTTCCGGGACAGAGGGAATACTTGGTATAGGATAACTCATAATCAGGGCAGGTCCTAGAAAAACGGAGGTACAATACAAGAGAAAAAATTAGGCCATTTTTCTTCTAATAAATTAGAACCACTATCTATCAAGATGATAAAATGAAAATGTAATTAACTACTCCGTATTAAAAACAAGTTACTACGTAGTAACTAATAATTACAAACTCAAAAAACAAAATTATTTACTTATAATAGTGAAACAATTATAAACTTAACAACCTAATAGTCCAATAATATAAATTTGTTGAATCAATTACAGAAAGAACATCTAACCATTCGATTGCCTTGAGCTATGTATACTGAGTACACAATACTCCATATTACTCATTATTTTTGGGCTTTTATTTTTATTGGGCCCTGAGTCATTGCACTTGGAGCACATGGCTAGGGCCGGCCCTGCTCATAATCTGAAGCCTATTTTAGGGGCTGCCAATTCGAAGGGTTTAAAATTTGGATCTCTCCTTTTTTTTCAAACCGTCTCTACTTCAGATGTGAAACATGTTCGCAAGACAAGTGACCTCTCACACTTTAGATGGGCTACTTAAGGAGTGTTTGTAATTGCTTCAACTTTAAAAAAGTGATTTTTCAAAGTGATTTTGGAAAAAGTGATTAATAGTAAAAGTTGGTAGTATTTTGAGAAAAAAGTGATTCTGAAAAAGTAAAAGTTGGTAGTGTTTGGTAAAATAAGTACTTTTTGTGTAATAGAAAAAGTGAGAAGTAGTTTAAAGCACCCTTCTACCTGCTTCCAGCTTTTAGCTTTTAAGTGATTAATTTAAGCAGAAGCTGTCATTTGAAAACACTTTTTTCAGCTTTTTTTAAGCCAAAAGCTAAAAAACGCTTTTTTAAGCAATCTCAAACACACCTTTAAAATAATCGGCATATTGAGTTCATGTCTTAAAAGAGATGAATTTAAAAGGATCTTCTCGAATGATGCCCACTCAGCCTCCAAAACGAACTTGAATGATCACACAATCATTGTTTCGTCTTGTCTCAAATGCCAATGCGAAAGTAGTTAGATTCCTACTAGAAATATGGTAATCGACCAATCAATGATAGTTATCCTGAGACTTGTGCTGGAAACACGAGGACAGACTCACATGCCTAAATCCTAATGAATAACTTAAGAGTCACTTTTATGCGCGTTGATGCCTAGATGATGAAGGGAACTTAGCGGAATATTTGAGTGATCAGAGTATGAGCATTGAGCAACAATGAAAAGACCTTGTGGCGAAATGCATGTGCCATCTTATGATACAACATCTAACTCATATAGTCCTCAAACTCCAACTCTCTAAGGCTAGCATAGTAGCATTGCATCAAATCAAAATGCTGAATCTGTGTCAACTAAGAGCATGCATGATCTAACACTACAATTAAATGGGGTTATATTTAAAGTAATTTCTCTAGTATAATCCCCTATCTAGCCCATTCATTTGCACTCATAAAACGCCTAATAAAAAATTGGGAATAATAATGGAGGATGATGGATAAATATACTATTAATTACTAATAATAAATATTAATAACTACTTATTCTTACCCTGTCAAAAATGAGATCAGAAAATATACATGCTTGTTTAGTGTCATAAATTTAAAATTTCTTTGAAAGATTGTGTTATATTTGTAATCCTAATTCTGGTTATATTTATCCATGATGTTAAATGCTTAGATCGGAAGGTAAAGCAAGATTAAGAATAATTTAGGTCTGGCCCGTTTCAGCCTTTATATTTTGGTTTGGGCCTGTTTTAGAAAAGTCCAGTCCATTCTCTATATCTTTGACCCAGCTCTTTTGATTTGCATATAAGACGTCTCCTTCCTTCCTTCTGGAGATATCTTTTGCGTCATTTGAAACCCTAAGTCCAAAAAGGCGAGTCTGAGAGCTTGAGCGTTGAAGAGAGAGAAACCTCTGGTTTTTTCTTCTGTTCGTTCGATTCTACTTCACTTGAGGTCAAAGCAAGCTGAGAAAGGTTGGAGATCAATCGTGTGGAGAAGCTGGAACGCTGGGCTGTTGGTTCGTTTCCAAGAATCTGATACACCTGGGTTTCTGAAGCTTTGTTCGGTTATTTCTATTCCTTTTACTATTTTAGTTGTATTGCTTGAGTTTTGGCTGATTCTTGTGTGTTGGATCTTATTGATTTCTGGTCTTGCTTTGCAACCATCTTTGTATTCAAACTTTTCTGAGCTAGTGGATTCTTGGGACCGGGTTTCCCCTGTTGAAACCCCGCAGAGTAGGATTTATCCGAACTGCGTCAACATATCGTGTGTTCATTTCTTTATTTTTCTGTATTAGTTGAATAAGAGTTGTGAATCCGATATTTTGGCTGTGACTATCAATATAGTCTGTGAACAATTTTGGTATCAGAGCCTATACTTTAGATTCTTGAAACCCTAATCTAAATTTCTGATTTGATTGAGTTTTTTCAAGAAACCCTAATAATTTGGCTTGCTGTTCTTCGATCCTGAAACCCTAGCTCAAAACTGCTTGAATCTTGATTGCATTTCTGTTGTGCTTGTCTGATTGCATCCTGACTGTTCTTTAATCTGCAAACATGTCTGACACTGGTATCAAGATCCGTATCTTTGATGGTACCAGTGATTTTCCCATGTGGCAGCTTAAGATGAAAGCTCTCCTGATGAAGCAGAAATGCTTTGGAGTTGTCTCATCTGATACTGTTCCCAATGTGTCTAGTTCTGATCTGACTGAATTGAAAAATGCTGCATATTCTGAATTGATTATCCATCTATCTGATAATGTGGCTAGAAAATTTTCTACTATCACTGACCCTAAAGTGTTATGGGATACCCTTGAGTCTACTTACATGAAAAAATCTATGTCAAGAAAGATCTCTCTGCTCTGTAGACTGTTTACCTTTAAGATGAATGTTTCTGTGTCCTTATCTGAAAACTTGGATAATTTTCTGAAATTGACTCAAGAAATTGAAAAGGTAGATGAAAAGATAAAAGACACCCATCAAGCTGTTATCCTGTTAAATTCTTTACCACCCCAGTTTGATAATTTCAAGGATGTCATTCAGTACTCTAATGATGATCTCACCCCTGGTAAGATCACTGATGCTATACTTGAGAAGAATGAATCCCTGAAAGTTTTTAAGTCTAAATCTGATCCCTTTAATACTGATAAAGCTGAGACTAAGAATGAAGCCCTGATTATTAAAGGGAAACCAAAGAACAAAAAGAACAATTCAAAGAAGAAGAATAAAACTGATAAAGATAATTCTGATAAGAAAACCTTCAAATGTCACTACTGTGGCATAGAAGGACATTTTGCAAGAGACTGTAGGAAAAAGAAAAGGGACAAACAAGGTGATAATAAGAATAATCCTAACCCTACTCCTAACACAGAATCTGCAAATGTTTTTCAACATGAATTGCTTGTTTGCTCTGGATCTTCTTTGAATGATGAATGGATTTTAGACTCTGGGTGTACATTACATGCCACTCCTAACAAGACCTATTTCTCTTCCCTGACTCAAAATGATGGGGGAAAGGTCATGTTAGGAGACAATACTGCCCTTGATATCAAAGGTGTTGGTAATGTTCCGCTGAGGATGTTTGATGGGGTTGTAAGGGTTATCCAAAATGTTAGGTGGGTTCCCTTCTTAAGAAGGAATCTTTTGTCTGAATCTGTTTTTGATGATCTGGGTTGCACTATTAATACACAGGATGGGTATAAGGTTGTTTCCAGAAATGGAAATGACCTTATTAAAGCTAATAAGAGTGGGGGACTTTACTTAGTTAATTGCTCCCCTGAACTTAATTTAGCTGTTTCTGTTAATAATAGCACCACCCAGAAACAAACTGAGATTTGGCACAACAGATTGGGTCACATTGGGAATGTGGGTTTGAATAAGCTGTTTAAAACTGGATTTTTTGACTTTAAACCTGTAAACCTTGGTTTTTGTGAAAATTGTACTTTTGGTAAGAAAACCAGACATTCTTTTGAACAATCTTCATATGTTGCTTCTGCTCCCTTGGAATTGGTTCATTCTGATTTATGGGGACCTTCCAAAGTGAGCACAACTGGAGGTAGGAAATACTTTCTATCTCTAGTTGACCACTTTTCCAGGAAGGTGTGGATTTTCTTACTAAAAACTAAGGATGAAACTTTTGAAAACTTCAAGAATTGGAAAACTTTGGTTGAGTCTCAATCCAATTTTAAACTGAAAGCTTTGAAAACTGATAATGGTCTTGAGTTCTGCAATAATGAATTCAATGGTTTTTGCAAAAATGAAGGGATCAAAAGATTACTTACTGTCTCTGGTACTCCTCAGCAGAATGGCACTGCTGAAAGGATGAACAGGACCTTGCTTGAAAAGGCAAGGTGTATGCTCATCAGTTCAGGACTTGGAAATTCCTTGTGGGGTGAAGCAGTGGTTACTGCCTCATACCTTGTTAACAGATCCCCATCTTCTGTGATCAGTTTTAAAACTCCACAGGAAATGTGGTCTGGTATTAAACCAAACATTTCTCATTTAAGGCCTTTTGGGTGTGCTGCTTATGCCCATGTTTCTCAAGGTAAACTACAACCTAGAGCCTTGAAATGTGTAATGTTAGGTTATCCTGAGGGAATTAAAGGCTATAAGCTACTGGTTTTACAACCAGGGGCTTATAAGTGTATTGTATCCAGAGATGTTACTTTCAATGAATGTGATTTTCCTTGTAAAAGAACTGATACTACTTCAAGTAAGTATGCAGGTGTTTCTGATGGAAATTTCTTTGAATCTTTGGATGATGATAACTCTTTGTATAAAGAGGATCATAGTGGAATTCTCCACAATGATGCAAATGATTATTCAGAGTCTGACACAGATCAACAAGATGACCTCAATGGAGGTGAACAGGTAGTGGTGAGTTCAGACTCACAAGGTAGTAACTCTGGTTCTCATACTACCTCTGTGCATGAACTAACTGATACTGCTGTCAATGATAATGTGCATGTTGATAATAATGACACTGATAATCATAGCACACCAAATTTGGCTGACTATCAACTGGTTAGAGATAGAGAACCTAGAACTATTATTCCTAATAAAAGATATTTCTCTAATCTTGCTGAATTTGTGATGATTGCTGCTGAAGTAGTTAAACAGTTAGCTCCTGATAACTTTGAACAAGCTATGATGTGCCCTAAGTCTAATGAGTGGATGAAAGCCATGCAGGAAGAACTTCAGTCCATGTACTTTAATAGGACCTGGACTTTAGTTCCTAAACCTAAAAATGCTAAAGTAATTGACTGTAGGTGGATTTTTAGGTTAAAAGATAGTCTTGATCCTACAGAACCTCCTAAGTTTAAAGCCAGGCTTGTAGCTAAAGGTTTTAGACAAAAGGAAGGTATTGACTACCAAGATATCTTTGCACCTGTTATAAAATTCAAAACTTTGAGATTAATGTTGGCTATAACCACTGTTTTTGACTGGGAGTTGGAGCAAATGGATGTTAAAACTGCTTTTTTGCATGGAGACTTAAAAGAAACCATTTTCATGTCTCAACCTCCTGGTTTTATCAACAAAGAGTTTCCTGAACATGTTTGTCTTCTTAAAAAATCAATCTATGGACTTAAACAGTCTCCCAGACAATGGAATTTGAAGTTTGATTCCTGCATGAGTGAACTTGGTTTTTTAAGGAGTAAATATGATACTTGTCTGTATTATAAACATGTTGGAACTGAAAATGTTGTTTATATTCTGCTGTATGTTGATGATATTCTCTTAATTGGTCCATGTAAAATGTTGATTGTTAGTGTTAAGGATGATCTGAAATTGCATTTTGACATGAAGGACATTGGTTCTGCCAAGAGGATTTTGGGAATAGATATCACTAGGGATAGATCTAATAGAAGCATGTTCTTATCTCAGGGTGATTACTTGAATAAAATCTTGGATAGGTTTAATATGAATAACTCTAAATCAACCCCCTTACCCTTAGGAGGGCATTTAGAACTCTCTAGAGATCCTTGTCCTATGACTTTAGAAGAATCTGAGAAAATGGCTAAGATCCCCTATGATGTTGCTTCTGGTTCTCTTATGTATGCCATGCTTTGTACTAGACCTGATCTCGCTTTTGCTGTTAGTATACTTAGCAGGTTTATGTCTGATCCTAGGATCAAACATTGGACTGCTATGAAATATACTCTAAGATATTTGTCTGGTACTAAAAACCTTGGTCTGAAATACTTTAATGCTGATTTGTGTGATCTGAAAGGTTTTGTTGATTCTGATTATGCTGGGTGTAAAGACTCAAGAAAATCAACCACTTCTTGGTTCTTTACTTGGGCTGGTAACTGTATATCTTGGAAATCTCAATTGCAATCTGTAGTAGCTCTGTCTACTACAGAGGCTGAATATATTGCAGCCACTGAGGCTATCAAAGAAGCAAAATGGTTAAAAGGTATTCTGGGTGAGGTATTGGGGACAAGCATTGTTCCTACCGTCTTCTCTGATAGTCAAAGTGCTATATATTTGTGCAAAGACCCTATGTATCATGAAAAAACGAAACACATAGATGTTAGATTTCATTACATTAGGGATGAGATTTCTAAAGGCAACATAAAAATTGATAAGATTACTGGAGATGTTAATCCTGCTGATTTTGGTACTAAAATTGTTCCTGTTGCTAAGTTTTTGTTTTGCAGGCAGTTCTTCAAAGTCTTTGAAGTACCTTGAACATGAGGGTACTTGTTGGGTTAATGATGAAAGGGTATAATCTGGTCTCTTGAATCCTGATACTAGCAATGATGATAAAAGCTCTAATGAGCTGTGCTGCACCAGAATTGGTCTTAGGAGGGCAAATTGTTATATTTGTAATCCTAATTCTGGTTATATTTATCCATGATGTTAAATGCTTAGATCGGAAGGTAAAGCAAGATTAAGAATAATTTAGGTCTGGCCCGTTTCAGCCTTTATATTTTGGTTTGGGCCTGTTTTAGAAAAGTCCAGTCCATTCTCTATATCTTTGACCCAGCTCTTTTGATTTGCATATAAGACGTCTCCTTCCTTCCTTCTGGAGATATCTTTTGCGTCATTTGAAACCCTAAGTCCAAAAAGGCGAGTCTGAGAGCTTGAGCGTTGAAGAGAGAGAAACCTCTGGTTTTTTCTTCTGTTCGTTCGATTCTACTTCACTTGAGGTCAAAGCAAGCTGAGAAAGGTTGGAGATCAATCGTGTGGAGAAGCTGGAACGCTGGGCTGTTGGTTCGTTTCCAAGAATCTGATACACCTGGGTTTCTGAAGCTTTGTTCGGTTATTTCTATTCCTTTTACTATTTTAGTTGTATTGCTTGAGTTTTGGCTGATTCTTGTGTGTTGGATCTTATTGATTTCTGGTCTTGCTTTGCAACCATCTTTGTATTCAAACTTTTCTGAGCTAGTGGATTCTTGGGACCGGGTTTCCCCTGTTGAAACCCCACAGAGTAGGATTTATCCGAACTGCGTCAACATATCGTGTGTTCATTTCTTTATTTTTCTGTATTAGTTGAATAAGAGTTGTGAATCCGATATTTTGGCTGTGACTATCAATATAGTCTGTGAACAGATTGAAATATTCGTGGTTAGATTCGGTCTTTCAAGGTTTTGAAAAATGAATTTGGGCCCAAGATGTTCAGTTGTTGCCTATGAGGTGTAACCCCCAATTTAATTTGAGTGTATAAATAATGGCACATCAGTTAACTATACCAATCAACAGTTACAATTTAGTACTCCTATGATGCGATAAGAATCGGGGAACACCTTACTGATTTATTGATTAAGGAAGCATACGAGGTAGGGGACTAGACCAAGACCTACACAAGGAAACAAAGGAGAAATTAAATGACATAAACAAAAACAATTCACTTTAGCCGTTTGAATGTTTAGTGTGTCAAGCTAGTTAATACTCCCTCCGGTTTTTAATAAACTTCACACTTTCTTTTTTGGGACGGTCTAAAATAAACTTCACACTTCCTTATTTCCTTTTTTGGCAAAGATATCTACATCAAAATAGTGCCAAACAGTGTCTCAACAGTGCCAAACAGTGTCTCAACAGTGCCAAACAGTGTCTCAACAGTGCCAAACAGTGTCTCAACAGTGCCAAACAGTGTCTCAACAGTGCCAAACAGTGTCTCAACAGTGTCAAACAGTTCCTTAACAGTGTACTCTACAGTAAAATCAAATTTCTTTCTTTATTTTGTGTGAAGTCAAAGTCTGAAGTTTAATAAAAACCGGAGGGAGTATCTATTTTGCATTCATATATCAAACTTATCATCAAACTAGTTTGCTAGTTAGGGCTTGGTAAGTTGGTATAAGACTTAGATTTATGTTTTAGACTTGCACGGGATTTGGTAACTTCTCCAACTGGTTGTGTGTCAGTGAGTATATTTTGGTTGACTTAATTTTCTGCAGTTTTTGTAACCGCACTTATTATCAAACTAGTTTGCTAGCTAAGCTTGATATAAAACTTTGAATTGTGTTTTTCTTAATAATTGTCAGGCAGTAATGTAGTACGAGTATATATACAAAATGCAAATAGTGAGTTTGGTTGTTAGCGCATTTTATGCAAGTTCTGTCTTGCCGGCAGATATAGTAGGTTATCATTTGATAGAAATGTCTATTATAGTTTTTGCCCTCTATGACTATCATGTTCTTATTAAACGAGTAACACTTTTAATAGGTAGTAAAGTGATGCTTTTACAATAGTCACATACATTACTAAAGTGGCAAAAGTATGTTTGATAATATTAAAATTAACTGAATCGGGCTATATTGAAATGGATGAAGTTCTGGCTGAAGTGGTTGAATTAGTTGAATATAAAGAACTATATTTAAGACATAATTTATTAATAAAATTAGGAAAAAGTTTTATGAAAAATTATTTGAAATGGTTTCTACATAAATTCAACCACAAAAATAACTTCAACCTTATTTATTTTGATTACTACACAATTCAGCGCACGAAATAAAAAGTGAAAATATGAAGCACTAAACGGGCTCTAAAAGTGAAAACTCAAATTCAAGTATCAATAATGTCACTCACACAATATTCACATCCATGGATTCCAGGCAGGGGCGGAGTTAGAGGGGTGGGAGAGGGGGGACCTAGACCCTAGCCCAACCAAATTTAAAAAACACTTTAATTTTTAAGGTTTAAAATAATGTGTAAAATTTCTTCCAAAATTATTCCTCGTACCGGTTCAGTCCGATCCATTGCTCTGGCTCCGCCCTTGATTCCCCAGGTTGCAAGATTCCTACGAATCCAAGATATATTCGAATTTCCGTGTTCTCAAACAATGATAAGAATTGAAGAACAATGACATATTTTTTAAAATTTCGCTTAGAGCATGTTTGGTAGCACTGCTTTTCAGCTTATCAGGCTTATCGACCAGCTTTTTCACCAAACATATAATTTTTGCTTTCGCGCACTCAATCGTGTAATAAGCAGAAAAAGTAAGGTTGAAGTTAATTTTCTGGCTGTATTGGCTGAAGTAACTGTAGATGATCATTTTAGTTATTTTTACATATAATTTTTCTTTATTTTATTAATAAAATATATTTTAAAACTAATTTTTTTCTTATATCAGCAGAATCAGCCAATGCAGCCACTTCAGTCAGAACTTCATAAATTTCAGCAGAATCAGCCAAATCAGCCGATTTTCGTGATACCAAACGGGCTCTTAAGTTACCTTAAGAGGGAGGTTGTGCCGGTGCGTGGATGACAAAAAATTATCCCCTCTGTCCCGAAAAGGTTCGTCAAATTGATTTTTCTTGATCAATGACAATCGATTTTGACTAATGATATTTTTTGATTCGAAATTATTTTGAATAAAAGAATTATATCAAAATGTTGCTTATGCAAAATACTTTCATAAAAGTATAAATTTTTTAGATTATGTATAAAAATGATAATTAAAATCATTATCCATAGTTTGCCAATAAAAAAATCAATACGGCGAACCTTTTCGGGACGGAGGTAGTAAGATATAAGGGCTAACCTAATGACCCATGTACACATTTTGGTGTACACCATTCGTACACTCGCCTGTTCACAGACAATTCTGTAGAATTGTCGTACACCATAAAATTTGATGTGAACAGATAATTCTGTGTACGTAAGACCAGGGGCGGCCCTGTATGTTCAAAGGTCTCGAGGCGAAAAATTAAAATGGCCTAATTCTGGGCCTCATTTTCAACGGTAATAAGCATTACAATGTGACTGCCTTAAGGAGAGAAATCATAAGTTTTTTCTTACAAAGGATTTGGAAACGAGCTCTGTTCTAGAACTCGTTAAGCACTGTGAGGCGATTGAGGGGCGCCCAACGCCTAAGCACTGTTTAGCCCATTTTTTTGCTGACTAGGCCGATTAGTCCTTCATAGTTACTCAACGCCTAGCGCCTAGGTGTCGATTAATCCGTCCGACTATGACGATTTTTAGAACAATGGAGACGAGTAGTATGAGCATAAGATTTAGAAGTGCATGAGGATGCGGGTCTTCCGCATCCACAACACAAGTGCATGAGGATGCGGGTCTTCCGCATCCACAACACAAGGTCTAGAGTCTTAGTAGGAGCGCAAACATGGAGTGAATTGTTGTCTAGTCGTCCACTGCACTCAAGTTCTTTTGTTTGAGGATGCTACCATCCACAAACTTATACTTTTTTCTTGCCTGGAGTGCCCCCCGAATTGAACACGACCATTCATCATAGTTTTTGCTGGTTAACCGTACCGGAGTAATGAAATATCATGATTGGTCTATGGTCCAAAAAAATTCCAATGTATGATCAGTTTTGGATGCCAGATTGCCAGATAAGTCACCTATTAACGGTCTGGAAGCTCCGATACCATGAAGAGCTCTTTAACGTATGCTAATAAAACATTCCTGAATCCTGATGCATATGATATGGTAATAATATCCAATCCCACAAAATTTGCTTTCCATCCATAATATGATCTAAATTTGAGGAATTTTCATACGGAGTATGATTTATTGTGGTAGAGTTGGTAGAGTTTATTCGACATTGCCCAAGCACTAGCTTAGAGTTATCACCATATCTCATCCTTACTGATTTCCATCATTGCTCTTCTCTTATTCATTGGTGAAGAACAAGAGAAGGGACGGAGTGACTAAAAAAAACAAAGTGAGTGAACTATAATAATATAAACAAATGTTTAAATTAGGGTACAAGTCAAGTGAAATCAAGCAAGGGCACTACATGAATCTACATTGATGGTTTGTTTCAATCCTATATATAATTCCACATATTTATGCGTTTTTGTATTATTCGTTCATAATTCATTTTAAATTTTGTAGAGAAGTTGTACGTTTTCTGCATGGAGATGGACAACGATCGAATTAAACTTCTATTTGTCTGTTACATAATTAACAACTTTTACGATTGATTTGTGAGTGACAAAGTTTAAATATAATAATCTTTACTTTGTTAATTTCAACCTAATCAATTTACATTTAAAAAAATTGAATCAAAAGAATATTAATAAGTGAAGACCATATAGACAAGTCCAGACCGCATACACAAAGTTATTAGTCCAAGAATACTTAGACCCGAACCCGAAGGGACATACGTTTTTTCCCCTTCAAAATCCAACAAATACGGTGTTGGTATCTAGGGTTTCAAACATCGAATCCACCCATATTCACAAAGCTCAATCACTACTCACTAGTGCATTTCTCTAGACAGTCAGACAGAAAGACCCATTTCGGTAACCCCTTCATTCATCACAATCCAGCATCCGCGTGTTCATAACCCAGTCAGAAAGAATTCAATTCTGCGCCGGACTGTGATATCGACACATGTAAGTAAATCTTCCACCATCTCCAGTATCCGCGATAGTTTCTGTAAACCAAATTTTAGTTTTAAGTTTTAAACAGTTACGCATTCTTCAACAGAAGGATTCACATCAAACTCATTTTCTTGTAGACAATAAAGTTCGAATCTTTGGATAGTTTTGAGGGGTATATATGGGGAAATCAGGAAGGAAAAAGAGGGCAGGTATTACCCAGAACCAGGGGACGGGAGGGAGCAATGGCCAAACACATGTTGTTAATGGAAGTGTTGACTTAGCCTCATCAGATTTCCTGCAAAGAGCTCTTGAGCTCAAAGAAGAGGGGAACAAGAGATTTCAGGCCAAGGACTTTGTGGGTGCTCTTCAGCAATATGAGAATGCCCTGAAACTGACACCCAAAACACACCCTGACATAGCCGTGTTTCATAGCAACAGGGCTGCTTGTTTGTTGCAGATGAAGCCAGTAAACTATGAAGCCGTGATTTCTGAATGCACGATGGCCCTCCAGGTTCAGCCAAAGTTCAGCCGCGCTCTTCTCCGCAGAGCCCGTGCTTACGAGGGAATTGGGAAGCATGATATGGCGATGCAAGATGTGCAGATGCTGTTGAAAGCTGAACCTAGTCATCAGGATGCTTTAGATTTCGCTGCGCGGTTGAGTGCGGCTATTGGGCCTCGTCAAGAAGCCCAACAGGATCTTCAGAGCCGTCCATCACCAGCTGCCCTTGGTGCATCTGCAGTGGGTTCAGCTCCAATTGCGGGCCTTGGCCCATGTCTGCCTGCTAGACCAGGAACCAAGAAGCCAGTAACTTCAACTGGGACTTCTGTGCTACCTCCTAGTAATATTAAGCATAATCCAGTTCAGCCTACAACTGAGAATGTCTCTCAATCTAAAGTTCCATTGCCTATGGTTGTCTTAAAGCCTTCAGTTAGTCCTTCCAAGCCTAATCAAAATCCAATCAATGATGACAAAAAAGAACAGTCAATCACTACTCGTGTGCAGTCAAAACCAGCTGTTATCCATTGGAGGCCACTAAAGCTTGTTTATGATCATGACATACGTCTTGCACAAATGCCTGAAAATTGCAGTCTCAGGGTGTTGAGAGATGTCGTTGCCAAATGCTTCCCAATGTCAAAGTCAGTTCTGATCAAGTACAAGGATGGTGATGGTGATTTAGTCACTATCACATGCACATCTGGACTAAGATTAGCGGAGTCCTTTGTTGTTGCCGACCCTGTAGGGCTTCTGAGATTGCATATTGTTGAGGTGAGTTCTGAACAAGAGCCACCTTTATTGGAAGAGGAAGAGGAGAAGCCCATTGACAGTGAAGTTGTTGTTGACAGTGACACTGTTGTTGAAAGTGTCATTGCTAAATCAGAAAATGTCACTGGGAAGGTGAAATCTGCAATGCCAGGAGATCTGGAGATGAAGGAAGTAGAGATGGACGATTGGCTATTTGAGTTTGCTCAGTTGTTCCGGACCCATGTAGGGATTGACCCAGACGCTCATATAGATCTTCATGAACTTGGGATGGAGCTTTGTTCAGAAGCACTTGAGGAGACAGTGACCAGTGAAGAGGCTCAAGCTCTGTTTGACAAAGCGGCATTAAAGTTTCAAGAAGTGGCTGCACTGGCTTTTTTCAACTGGGGAAACGTCCACATGTGTGCCGCAAGGAAGCGGATACCCATTGAGGATCCAGGGTCAAAGGAACTGTTGACTTCGCATCTTCAGTCTGCTTATGACTGGGTGAGAGACAAATATTCTTTAGCCAAAGAGAAATATGAGCAGGCCCTTATGATCAAACCTGACTTCTATGAGGGTTTACTGGCTCTCGGGCAGCAGCAGTTTGAAATGGCTAAGCTCCACTGGTCATTTGTTTTGGCTAAGAAGGAAGACCTCTCAAAGTGGGACCCAACTGAGACGTTCAAGCTTTTTGACATCGCTGAGGAAAAAATGAACGTGGCGACCGAGATGTGGGAGAAGCATGAAGAAGAGAGGGCCAAGGAGTTGAAGGATCCTAATGGAAACAAGAAAGATGAAGTAGTAAGAAGAAAAAAGAAGCAGGGGAGTGGTCCTTCTGATGTTGAAATTGAAATCTCGCCCGAAGAAGCAGCAGAACAGGCTGCTGTGATGAGATCTCAAATACATTTGTTTTGGGGCAATATGCTCTTCGAGCGGTCCCAAGTTGAGTGTAAGTTGGGCTTGAAAGGTTGGGTGAAGAACCGTGACACTGCTGTTGAGCGGTTTAAGCTTGCTGGTGCTTCTGAGTCTGATATTGCAACCGTTCTGAAGAACCATTGCTCCAATGAAGCATCTGCTCAGGAACCTGGGAAGAATGGTTTCTGCATTCTGGCCCATAGTGACCCATAAAGGAGACAAGATAGATGATGCTGATAAATGTAGGGTAATGTTATTTGGTTTCCTTAATTTAATGATTGAGCTTGTGGAGCCTTTTATTTTCACATCAAGGACTAAGGTAGTACATTGGCTTCACAATTTTTTTGAGGTTGCAGTTTCTTTCTTTGCTTAGAAGTTTGAACTGTCATCTGTGACATTAAGTCTTTGACTGCCTATCAGGTTAGTTTTGTCATGTGGATGAACTTCTATGAGAACATGATTTTCTTCTTAATTTCAGGTTTCTGAAACAGTATCAATAAAAACTATTAGAGTTTTAGACTGGCCAGTTCTCGCTTATTTAGTTGAAATTGAGGTTACTGGACGTTTTTTGTTTCATGAAGTTCTGCAGGTTCATCAATTTTTACAACAACTTATTTTCATTTTAGATAGACCAGACCAAACAAAAAAACCTTCAGACCAGGCACAAAAAAGTTAGACTAGAGTTGTTTAGTTCCAATATTATGTTTCAGATAAGAAATTTCAGCGAGATCATGAACATTCACTCACTAATAGTCCTGAAGCATTAGATAAGAACACTCCAGATAAGTTTGGATTATATCACACTTTTTCTGGCAAAGAGAACATGCCATAACGCTTAACATATGGGTACTTAGCCATTCACATTGTTTACCAGAATGTTCGAGGGTATGGAATTCATTCATCAACTCTACAAGCGGTCTTTGGATAGTGAAAACAGTGATGGCTGTGGCCTGTGGAAGAGCAAATGCCGGGTGGTAGGGGTGGACTCGGGCCGGGCGGCCCGACCCGGTTACTGTTTGGCCCGGCCCGGCCCGGGGCCCGGTGGGTCCAGCGGTTCGGTTTGGCCCGGCTCGGGTGATGGGCGGTCCGGGCTCGGTCCGGGCCGGATTTTATTTTTTTTTTTTGAAATTTTTTTAAGTTTTGGGTTGGATTAGGTATTTTGGGCCATTTGAGGTGGTTTGGGGTTGAGGGGGAGGGGTAGGGGGTTAAATAGGAGAACAAAAAAAAAGGACCGGTTTGGCCCGGAACCGGCCACCGGCGGTTTGGGCTCGGCCCCCAATTTTCTGGCCCGAGGCCCGGCCGGGCCTAGGGATGGACTGGGCCGGGCCGAACCGGCCCGGAACCGGACCGGCCCGCTACTGTGCGGGCCCGGACCGGACCGGGCCCGGTTGGCCGGTTCCGGGCTTTTAGCCCGTGTTGGCGGGTCGGGCGGGCCGGTTCCAGGCCCTATTTTTGTTGAACCGGCCCGGGCGGTTCGGGCCGGGCCCGGTTCATTTTTATTTTATTTTTTGGTTTTTTCAATTGTTTTTCTTTTCCTAGGGTAGGGCTGGGTGTTTTAGGGAGGTTTGGGGCGTGGGGGTGAGGGGGGGGGGGGTAGTGAGATAAGAAAGTCAAAAAAAAAAAACATTGAACCGGGCCCGGCCCGGCCCGGTTAGGCCCGGACCCGGTATCAACCCGGGCCGGTTCCGGGCCCATGTTACCCCGAAAAAAAGCCCGCCCGGGCCCGGCCCGGAACCGGAACCGGACCGGCCCGGGTCCATCCCTAGCCGGGCCCAGGCCCGAACCGGGCCCGAACCGGCCCGAGTCCAGCCATACCGGGTGGGGAGAGGGTCACCATTAACTGCATCATTTCAGGCATGGTCACTTTAGAAGTTGATAGACAGGGTCTGGGGCATAAGTAGGGTTTTACATTGCGAGCATTTCCAAGGAGTTGGTGAGGCCGGCGACAATGGATATCAAGCGATGACGGTTGCAACTTGCAAGGGTGTCAATAGTGGTGGACTCGGGCCCGGCCGGGCCTCGGGCCAGGAAAGTTGGGCCCGAGCCCGAACCGCCGGTGGGCGGTTCCGGTTCCGGTTCCGGGCCAAACCGGGACGGGCCCAACCGGTTCTAATTTTTTTTTTTGGCTCTTCTATTTAACCCCCAACCCCTCCCCCTCAACCCCAAACCACCCCAAACCATCTCAAATGGCCCAAAATACCTAATCCAACCCAAAACTTAAAAAAAATTCAAAAAAAATTCAAAAAAAAAAAAACTAAAAACCGGCCCGAACCGGCCGGGCCGGTTCACCAAAAACTGGGCCCGAGCCCGAACCGCCCAGCAGCCGGGCCGGGCCGAACCGAACCGGTGGACCCACCGGGCCCCGGGCCAGGCCAAACAGTAACCGGGCCGGGCCGCCCGGCCCGAGTCCACCACTAGGTGTCAATGAGTTTTGTGCTGTGACAATCATAGGCTGGGGGGTAGCAGTATCATCGGAAGGTTAATGGAGCGGGGCAGCGACAACATTGGCTTTTGGCTGTTTGAGGGCTGGTGGCAGCAGCATTGACATTGGGTTTGCATTGGCGGAGATCTTGAAGAGTTAATTTTAAGAAATAATTCCAAATATATAACAAAAATAGAAGTAGCAGACAAAAATGTGACTTTAGTAACATTAATGACTAATTATATTCAAATGTTACATCGTAGTGACTACGAGTATAAAACTTACGCATAGTAATGTCTTAAAAAAATCTTGTTAATTTAGGGAGTGTTTGGATCTACTTTTTTGAAACTACTTCTGCTCTTTCAGGGAGCAAAAACAAATATGAAGTGTTTGGGTGAAGGTGCAAAAGTACTCTCGGTGCTCTCCAAATTGCTCTTAGAAGAAGTTTGGGTGAAATTGATTCTGATTCTGGTTTAAAAAAGAATCACAGGTAGAAAAAAGAAGCAGAAACAAAATTAGTTCCAAACACCCCTTAATTGATTGTTAATCATAACTTGTAGTACCTCCATCTAATTATGTTTGGTATGAGAAAAAAGTGCAACTATTACAAAAAAAAATAAGTTTGAATGTGTAAAATAGGAATAAAGTAAGAATGATCTAGGACAACAAAAACATTATCTAATTCAATATCATGCTATTGGTGGGGTGGATCAAAACATAAAGATGGAAAAACTTAACGGCACATAAAAATTAATATTCGAGTAAAAGGTCAATGAGGCAAACATTTTTATTGTTTTTTGGAATATTTAGAACTATTCATATTTTGGCCTTTCTAATACTAGTATATGTTTATGTCACATTGACTTTAAGTTTATCTCTAATAATCATTCCTATAACTTCTGGTGTAGCAACACATTGAAAGGGTGTCTTATATTTATATATAAATTATATATATTGACTTTTTTTATACATAGAATGATAGAAATAATTAAGAAGTATATGGACTTTTATATCTTTTTCCATCATTTGCAATGAAGCCAAAGATTCACTTTTTTTTTTTATCATCGAACAGACATTCATTCATAAAAAGCACTCAGAAAGGGGTTGAAATGACAAAAGGACCACAATAACCATCCGCCCGTGGATGAGACTCTGAGTTAATCACCTTTGACAAAGCAATATAACTCGCTAATCCTAAATTGGGCATATTCAAAACCACGACGATTACCGCATGCCTCTCATCCCCCAATCCAAGTGCAAAAGTCTTACAACATAAAATAAATAAGCAGCAAAACACATTCGAAATAAAATAAAAACAAAACACAATCGACTCAGCAGAAATAGAAATACTCATCCAAACCCTAGTCGCAGAATTCCTCCAAGGCGGTGGTTCTGGAGGTGGGCGGATCAACATCCCTTCGTCTTCTTTCACACATAGGCCACCAATGAACCCCTGAAATTTGATTTTCCAGTCCGACAACACGAAGTCGACCGCCAGAAACTCCATGCTATCACCAATAGCCATCTGTTTCGTCAAAGCTCGTTCCCAAACTGTCGAAGAATAACAGCTCGGCTTCGTCTTCAACATTCTGCAGCACCCCATCTTCCCCTTGCTAAACCTGTCCCTTGCCAAAATCAGAAGCCTCGAACTCTCCTGAAAGCTTCCTCGTTTGTTCGCTGCTCTTGTAAAGCAGAAAAACCAAAAGCTTCGTCCAGACAGAATCCAGATTCACCACAATTGCAAGTCCGAAAAAAAAACAAAAACGAACCAAACAAAACCCCGCGATGACAACAAAATTCAATACTCTGAGAAGATATATGAGATAAGTTGCCTACCGGGGAGAGATCGACTGAACCCACGGCCTGGATAGGCCGCCGCCGGAAAAAACCCTAGGACGTGCCTAGGAGACGACCGTGAGGATGGACGAGAAACGTTTCTCCTAAAGATTCACTTTTGTTGTTGTTTGAGAATATGATGGAATAAAGCAAAATGACTCACTAAATAGTTTGCGCTTCTTTATTATGAAGCATCAGTCAATCCTTTGCAATTTTCGATGCGATTTTTAACATGTATCATCCGGAAACAGTATCTTTGTTCTTTAGTACAGAGGTAAGGATGCGTACATCCGACCTTCCCTTACCCCACTGTAGGTGGGAGCCTATGCGGCACTAGGGTGATGATGATGGACTTTTATATCTATAAACTTTTTGTGAATAAAGTCCGTTCATTTATATAAATTGGGTTAATTCCACTTTTGGTCTTATGTGTTTCATGTCCATTTCACATTTTGTCCATATAAATTACTTTATCCACTTTTGATACTACCTCCGTTCTTTAATATTAGTCCCCTTAGGGTTTGACACAAGATTTAATAATAAAGTAGTAGGGTAAGTATAGAGTGTGTAGGGTAAATGATAAAGTAGGAAAGATGGTATATTAAAAAGAGTAAAATGATGATAAAGTTGGAAAGAGAGTGTATTAAGAAGAGTAAAGTGATGGTAAAGTAGGAAAGAGAAAGTAGTTTGTAAAAAGTAAGTGGGGTAAAAGTAATAAAAATGAGGGTATTTTCTCAAAAACTTTCCTTAAAGGGAAAGGAGACAAATAAAAAAAAACGTCCCAAAAAGGAAAGAAAGACTAATAAAAAAGAACGGAGGGAGTACTTGACTATTATTTTCTTGACCATTTTTGATACATTTCTGATGATTTTAATCACCGGAAAAGGACCATATATGAGCATAAAACAATAGGCATGTACTAAAAGGAGTAAAGGGTCAATTTGGTTCTCGAAGTTGCATAAAAAGGGTCAAATAAATTCTTATTGTCTGGCCGTCACCATTTGAGCGGTTTCTTCAAGTAGTAAACTGACAAAGCCGAAAGTCTTGCCATAAAAGAGAAGTCAGTCACTTAAAAATGTCCATCATTCCTAACATGGTTGTGAGGAATTTGGGTGTCAAACATACTCAAGATTATGAGCGCACTCACTCATTTGTCTAATACTGAGTAAGACTTAGTTTCCTATCATTTGTTATAAAGAGGTACGTTCAAAAGAAATGCTTGCTACAACATAATTTCACTTCTCATGATGTACGACCTTCCCTTCCCTGACCCTTTGTTCATAATTTTTGTTTTTATGCAACTTCAAGTACCAAACTGATCCTTTACTCATACTAAAAGTGGTTAAAGTCAAAAACGTAAACCAATTATGGAATTGGTGTGATACTCATACGATCAAAAGTGAAATTTATTCATATAAATTTATGGGTTTCATACAAATGATACATAATATTTATCAAATTTATGAAAAATTTAAGATTAAACAAAAATCATATTAATATATTATAACAAATGTCTGTACATCATGAGAAGTGAAATTATGTTGTAGCAAGCATTTCTTTTGAACGTACCTCTTTATAACAAATGATAGGAAACTAAGTCTTACTCCGTAATCCGTATTAGACAAATGAGTGAGTGCGCTCATAATCTTGAGTATGTTTGACACCCAAATTCCTCACAAGTCACAACCATGTTAGGAGGAATGATGGACATTTTTAAGTGACTGACTTCTCTTTTATGGCAAGACTTTCGGCTTTGTCAGTCTATGAAGTACAAATGGGCAGGTTCCTTCAAACAAGGTGGTCAAACTATGCTAGTGTACCCAAGGATTCACAGGTATTCAAGGGGCAAGAAAACCAAAAAAGCAAATATTGAAAGCGTATAATTGAAAAACCAAAGAAAGGACTACTTATTTCAAGTGGAGGACCTAGGGCCCAGGGGTGGGTGAGGGTAAGTGCGACGCTTCCACTCCGAAATTTCATTATTAGATAGTACGTAGTAAAAAACTAGATAGTGACCCCAACTCAGGACAAAAAATTACCAGTGCCCATTGACACATGTAGTACAAAGTATAAATTAGACTTAATTTGATTTAAGTAAAGTTATCCGTGGTTCATTATGTAGTAGTTCCTCTATTCCTAATTAGTTACGTTGCAGTAAATTATTTTTCATCAATGCAAAGTTTTGACCTAATATATGTTTACGGACTATTCATAAAAAGCTTCAAGATATCACGTTTTAAAAAAATTAAGAACGTAACTAATAAAGAACATGTATAGGTAGTATTCTTTGAAGTTAGAAGTTGTCATACCGTTGGTTACTTGGTTATTATTATCATTATTCATTTATGGGAAAACTATCAAATAAGTTCTTATACTACATTGAAAAAGTCAATTAAGTCCTCCTACTATTAAATCATTCAATTAAGTCCTTCAACTATGAAAAATATTTCAATTTTTATTTTTAGCCGGTTTGTTTTTAATTTCCCCGTAAAACAGCTGACATGGACACCCAAGTGACCGTAAATTATACCGTACAGCCGGCTGTACGGTGAGCACCGTACAGCCGGCCATTTTTTCAATTAAATCTGGGCTCTGTAACTCATCGGCGAAGGACAACAACGAACGGAATCTCTGAAGCACACTACAGGAACCGGCTAATGATGCTCGTCTGGTATAATGCGAACAACAAAGCAGATAAGGAACGGACTCGGAAGCTTCTTTTTTTGTTTTTTGTATAATTGAAGCAAAATCGTGCTTCCAATTAAGTATAATGCTTTGTAATTCGCAATTCAGAATTTGAAGCACATGGCCATTGTTTGTAAGTAAATTAGTAAAATAATTGAAGAATCCTTTTTGACCAAATCACGTTTTTGGAGTATTGGACGGGCATATTTGAAATAAGTACAGTAATACCTTAAAAGAATGAACATACACATATAAATATTGAGCATATTAGATATGAGTTTATGTTAAAATTCAGATGAGCATAAATCCCAAAATGAATGAGCATACACAAATAAGTTTTTAAATTTTTTTATACTCATTTTGTAAGTTATGTATGCTCATTTGGTACTGTTTTATGCTCATTTTAAAAAGTTGCACATTTCAAACATATTATACTACATTAAATTCACATTAGAAACGAGTTATATGTTAAACTCAAATGAGTAAAACGCCCAAAACGAATGTGCACACACAAATGAACTTTTGATTTTTTTGATGCTCATTTTGGAAGTTATGTGTGCTCATTTGGTACTGCTTTATGCTCATTTTAAAAGGTTGCACATTTCAAACATATTATACTACATTAGATTCGCATATTGAAATTCATAGGAATTGATTATAGATATAATTTAATGAGATTTTATAAAAGAAGAAATAAGGAAAAAGTGATTACAATATATGAAATTAATATCACAATACTCATTATTTTACTCTTAATGCTCAATAGAATACGTTTGGTGCTTATTAAATGTGTATTAATGCCCATCTAATGAAAACCATGATTTTCACTGAAATTACGAAAATGTCACCGTTTTTGTTGTTGTGATATCAGCTTTCTTGTAATAACACGGTGCTCAGTATTGGATGCTTAATACGCATTAAAATTGAACTATTGCTCATTAACAATACACTAATGTTCATTTCGCAGAAACCACGATTTTTACATTTTTTTTTTACCCCGAAAGGCAAACCACCAAAATCAGTGGGGTAAATGTCGGGGGATCATTTACCAGAGTTTTATTAGAATCGGAGATGAATACAAATCAAGAGGGGGACTAAGCCAATACCTCTTAAAAAAAACAACTAATAAAAGAGCCAAGCAAATAAAGTTAACCCGAAATCCTAAGAGATGGAATTCCAAAAAGATCCATGTAATAAGCATTTTTAGCTCGAAAAGGAAGCATGCTGGGTTGTGAATAAAAGACTTGTTGGGCCGGCTTCTGGTCCGAGATATGATGAGCAGTCCAGTTGGCCTCACGCCAGACACCCGAAAAGGAAACCTCTCTACCTGCGATTAACAACAACATTTCCTGAATCTCGCCGATCCATCTTCCATTACCACCATCCCCAATAATTCTTAATGCTTCAGCCGAGTCGCACTCAACCTGGATATCGGAATATCCCTTACCAATCGCCCAAGAAGTCGCCTGTATTATAGTACGAAGCTCAGCTTCCAGTGGTGACGAAGCCTGTACCGGAAAGCCAGTAGCGGAGACCATGAGCCCCTCCTTGTTCCTTAAAATCGCACCCCCGGAAGAGCGATGAGGCGTGAAGCTTGCATCTGTGTTCAATTTTAAGGAAGATGTTGGCTTTTTCCACCTCACAGCAATAATAGTTGGCTTAGCGAGACGAAACGAATAAGGTATGAGCTTCTCCTCATAAAGGATTCTGTCCAACCTGTGAATCTTAATCGTAGATATACTAGAAATCCAGAACTGAGAATATAACTTGATTTGAATTAAAAACTTGTCCTGGGACGGAAACGTATCCTCTGACCCCCATATCAGGCTGGCGTACACCTTCCAAATGTGCCAGCAAAGAATACCTGGAATGCAATGCTTGAAAACATCCTCTAATCTTTTTGATCCAGCTTTTAACCACCAAGAAACTAGAGCCTGTCTCATAGTTTGTTGAGTATTAGGAATTCCAAAAATTGCATTGAAATAAGCCCAAATTGGCTTGACCTTAGCACAATGGTAGAAAATGTGATTAACAGTGTCCTCATGTGCCCTACAAAAGGGGCATATGGAAGGCTTTAACACCAGCGAGAATCTTAACAAATTGTCAGGCATAGGCAGTATGCCCCTAATTAACTTCCATTGGAACAGTCTGACTTGAAGGGGAAGTTTTGGATACCAGATTTGCTTATATGTAAAAAGATTACCCCTTTCCTCCCTTACAGACTCATAGGCAGATTTAAATGAAAACCTACCATCCATTTCAGGCTCCCAAACCAGATGGCCTTCAAAGTTTTGACTACAAAGTGAGCCTGCAAACTCATCAACACTGCAAATTCTTCTCCAAATAGGGGAATCAGTTACCTTAGGCACCATGTTAGAGCCTCGTGGATATCTAGATCTGATGAACTGACCCCAAATAGAATCTCTAGTTTTCCATTTCCACCAAAGCTTCAAAGAGAACGCTTTTTCAATATCAGTCAAACTTCTGATGCCCAGCCCTCCTTCATCAGTAGGGAAGCACAGGTCAGACCACTTAATCCAGTGGTACTTGTCTTTAGTAGCAGAGGAGCCCCAGAAGAAAGCAGCCATCTTGCTCTCTAAGATGTTGATAACTTTTTTAGGTAGCCTGTCAGCAGCTAAAATATGTAGAGGAATGGTATTTAACACATGTTTTATAAGAGTTAATCTGCCAGCCATGGAAAGATTCTTCTGTTTCCAGATTGAGAGTTTAGAGTCAAACTTTTTAATTATGTCCAAGCAGTACTCAGCTCTATTTACACCTTTAGGCAGGGGCACTCCCAGATATTTGACTGGCAGCTCAGCTTCACTCATACCCAACAATCTAGCTATTGTTCCAGACCTTGCCCTTCTCCCACACAAGAAGGTACTCTTTTGAAGATTAATAGACTGCCCAGACGCAAGCTGATAAGACTTGAGAAATTTTCCAAAGTTAATCAGAGACCTGGAACCCCCATTTAGAAAAATCAACAAGTCATCTGCATATCCTAAATGAGAGATAGGATACCCTACTGAACCCATCCAGTAGCGCTGAATAGAACCTTGCTCCATATGCCATTTAAGTCCTCTTGAAAAAGCTTCAGAGGCAAGAATGAAAAGAAATGGGGAGAGGGGGTCGCCCTGCTTCACCCCTCTCTTAGGTTTGAAAAAACCAGATGGAACTCCATTAACCACAACAGACATAAAAGTAGCTTTCAAATTATTCATGATAATCTGAATAAACCTTTGGGAAAAGCCAAAATTTTTCAACACTCCTTCAATGAATTTCCATGATAATCTGTCAAATGCTTTAGCCATGTCCAGTTTGACAATAACATTTGAGCCTCTGACCTTTTTCTCAAGAGAGTGAACCATTTCCTGTGCAATTAAGACATGGTCAACAATGTCTTTGTTCTGCATAAATCCAATTTGCTCAGGTGATATAAGCTTAGGCAAAATAGAGGACAGCCTGTCAGCAAGAACTTTGGTACAAACTTTGGAAATAAAATTGGATAGACAAATAGGTCTGAATTCCCCAAACGAAGAGGGGTTATCCACCTTAGGAATCAACACCAAGAGACAGCTAGCAACCCCTTGAGGAATAGGAATTCCCATAAAAAATTCCTGAACAGCCCTAACCAAATCAGTCCCAACAATATGCCAACACTTTCTAAAGAATTTCCCATTGAAACCATCTGGACCTGGTGCACTATTCTGGTCCAAATTCCAAACTGCGGCTTTAATTTCATCTTCTTTTGGCAGGTTCACTAACATGAGATTATCTTCCTCTGAAACAAGGGCTGGAATGAATTGCAATATCTCATCAGCATCAATATCTGGGTCCACAGTATACAAATCAGAATAAAAAGATATGGCAGCCTCACAAATATCAGTTTGCCTAGTAACCACTTCCCCCCTGCCATTATTTATTGCAGCAATTGTTTGCTTTCTGTGTTTAACTTTAACATAAGAGTGGAAAAAACTGGAATTGGCATCCCCATCCTTAAGCCATTTAATACGCGCCTTTTGTTTCCAAAACTTTCTTTCCAGTTTATATTTAGCAACCAAAAGAGCTCTGAAATGCTGCCAACTAGCTCTATTCTCCTCATTGGGCCAATTTTCAAAGAGTTTTTCTGCCTTCATAACATTCTCTTCACAGCTTTTAACATCCTCAAAAATATTCCCAAAAATATTTGTATTCCATGTTTTAAGGTCCAACTTCAACCTTTTCAGCTTGGAAGTAAGTCCCCTCATCCCTCCATATCTGCCATTAGAATCCCAACTCTTTTGTACAGTATCGAAAAAGGTGGAATGATTAATCCACATATTCTGAAATTTAAAAGGTTTAGGGCTAGAATTTCCTTCAGCAGAGCATCTGATTAAAAGGGGGCTGTGATCAGATGGAGTTTTCTCCAAAATATCCACTGAAATGTGCTTAAAAAAATCATCCCATCTAGAGTTGAACAGAAATCTATCAAGTCGCCTCCAAACCCACCCATTAGACCTCACACCTGACCAAGTGAACTGAGGCCCTGAATAAGCAGGCTGAATAAGATTACATGCAGAGATACAATCCGAAAAATCAAGCATACTCCTCAAATTAGGCATAGACCTCCCTGAATGCTCATTATGTGAAGTAATGGCGTTGAAATCACCACCCAACAACCAGGGATCTGACATATTACTAGAAATAGCTGTCAAATCACCCCACAATTCCCTTCTAGCCAAAGAGCTGTGCTTTCCATATACCACAGTAAGCCAACCAACAAAACTTCCTCTAGTAACCTTCATATGAACAAATTGAGAGTGCCAAACAATATCAGAAAGAACAACTTGATCTGGATCCCAGAAAATCCAAATCTTATTATGAGAAGAGTGTAGAACGTTAGACAAACCAAAGCTATACTTAAAAGAATCAGCTTTTGAAGAATTAACCAAAGGCTCAATAACTGCCAGAATGTGGACATGCCACTGCCTAATTAATGAACATAATCTGGAAGCAGCAGAGTCCAATCCCCTCACATTCCAAATAATACAATTCATAAATAGGTATGAGAAGAATCTTGAGAAGCCATAGAACTGACATTAATGTCAGAACCAGACACAACTAACCCTTCCTTCTTTTTTGTAGCGTTCCTGGTAACCCGGGGAGTACTTTCAGGTATATCCTTCCTTTTGCTCTTTTTACCCCTCACTGTAATGAATTCATTTGACTTTGAAGGGTTTTGTGGCACCTGCACATCACCAACCTCTGTCAGTGCAACTGTCCTACCGTTTTCTTTTGTTTGAATATAGGCCTCATTTGATTCCAGCCGCCTAGCCATTGCCTCCACCTTATCCTTAATATCCTGCCATGACAGTTGCCAATTATGCAGGGGCTCCAAGATCTTCTTTGTTTCTCCATCAGAGGAGTAATCCTTAGCCATCAATTCTGGATCAAAGTCCATTTTCTGCTTCATGGGTATGATGTGAACATCATCCTTAGTTAAGCTCACCTTAGTATTATGCAGAATACCCGAGGCAGGTATGGTGAGTAGCTCCTTAATCTCTTCTTTGTTAAAAGTGTTATCCTCTTCATTAACAGGTTTTTCCATTATTGCAGGCATGGCTTCATGAAAAACTTCCTCAGTATCACTATCAGCGTCATTTGCAACAATAGTAATTGGTTCCTGGAGCTGAGTATGCAGCCTAGATGAAGAAGGTTGATCATAAATGATCAATGCTTTACTAAGCTCCTTGATGCCATTAGATGACTTGTTGAGATTTTCACCTGATGTAATAATGCTTTTACCTTTCTCTAAGGCAGTAAACCTCTTTGGCTGAGTTTTAGGATCACTTTTCACAACCCATTTTTCCTTAGGCAGAATCATTGCCTGGGAAACATCCGGGTTACTCTTAGGGCATTTGAGACTTGAATGGCCTAAGTGAAGACATTGAGTGCAATATTCCTGCCTATGCTCATAAATGATAGGTTGAACAAAACCAAAAGACCCACAATTAATCCAAACCTTGGGCGGCATCTCCTTAGTGAGATCAAGTTCCACACACACTCGGGCCACCGAGGGCCTGGACAGATTTGCAGTGGCAGAGTCTATTCTTAAGGGTTTTCCAATTAAACCCGCAATGTCGAACAACGCCCTCTTGTCCTGAAGATGTAACGGTAAACCTTCAAGTGAGATCCAAACCGGCACAATTGGGGATTCAACATTTGGTCGAAAGTCCGGAGTCCATTTCGTAACCCTCATAGTGTATCCCTGAATCACCCAACTCTGCCTATTCCAGCATCTAAAATAATCCTCGTCAGAATCAAAGCGAATCACAATGTGTTTACGCTCCAAAACACCCAAATGAAAGGAACCCTTAAAGCCAATGATCTCAAGTGATTTTCGAATCTTATCAAGACCAGGCCTTCCACGATAAAAATAACCAATTAAGGAACGCTTGTGTCTTTCAGCCAAAATTTGAACATCACCATCTGGGAAAGTAACAGCCGGCAAACCCTTGTACCGGAAGGCAGTTTTGATTGATAGATTGACGCTCGTTTTGTTTGCTACGACGTCCGCAAAGGTCCTGCACGGCGGATTGGCCGCCCACACCGATGGCGGCGGATGACCCACCGTATCTGTCGCCACACTCGCACTCATTTCATCTATAAGAAAACATCCTTCGGACGAAGTGGAATGTAATTCAAAACATATTTTATGAGCCACCCTTTCAAACCACGATTTTTACATTAATTACAAAAACGCCATCGAATTGTTTTGCTCTTTTTCCCTTGGGCCTGTTCCTAGGCCGGCTGTACGGTGCTCACCGTACAGCCGGATGTACCATATACATACTCCCCAAGTGACATATTTCGATTTCCCTTTTTCTTTCTTATTTTATTTCTTTATTCTTCGTTCTCCATGGGCAATCCTGCACCTCTTTCTCTTCCCTCCTTGACATTCTTCTTCGGCCAAGCACCCAACAGGCAAACCCGGCCCCCCCTTTTTCTCCCTTCTTCTCCAACCCCACCCTAGTCATAACACGGACCATTCTTTTCTCTGTGGATGACGGGCTGCGGCAGAGAAAAACTCGTCGGAGTACTCGCCGGTAAACATGCGGAAGATGGCCCAATACCTCTGGCGACATTAGAGCAATTATCCCTCCGTTTCCCGGCGACATCGCAGCCGCCACCACACCGTCGTCTACTAGTAATGCCAGATGGAGAAGCAGAAGACTGAAGAGCAGTGGATCAGCCGATCAGTGCATAACTTCGTCGGCGTGCCCTACGTTGGAGAAGATCATATGCAGTTGATGAATCCATGGTCCACGCCGTTTGCAGCACTCGTACTCCTCTGGAGAAAAGTTGTCAAGCTTCTTTGGATTTGATGGGGGTGAAAGAAAGAAAGAGGGAATTGAGGAAAACAGGAAATTTTGAAATAACATACTCTGTAAATGAAAAGGATGTTGCAGCCTTGCAGGCACTTGCAGCTTAGGGCGGCTTGGGCGGAAGAAGAAAAGCAAGCGTAACAGAAGGGGAAAAAAGAAAAGCAAAAAAAAGAAAATGTAGAATTTGCTAACTGCCACGTGTACAAGTTAACCTTCAACCGGTTGTGTACCGGATAAAAGATCTATTTGAGTGTTTTTGTATAGTAGAAGGATTTGATTGGATGAATTTATAGTGGGAGGATTGACTTTTTGGATATAATAGAACCGTTTTTTGTTTGTTTGTTTGTTTGTTTGTTTTGGTGTCTTTGTTTGAATAGATTATGTTCTGGAAATCGTGTATTTTCTTTATGATGTGTTGCTTATACGGAGTATATTTTAGGACTATATAGTACGGAGTATATATTATGGAGTACTAAGAACAATAGCAAAAACTTCATATTAATAGGGAAAAGTAATTCAAACCCCCAACTCTAAAGATGTCTGAGTTGGATAATGATGTGAGTTTTCTTGCACTTAAAATAGATTGTAATATAGTGGTGTAAGTACGAGTATCGTCTCCACAGGGACGGACAAAAGGGAATTAAAGATTAACTAAATTCAACGATTAAAAAGAAAATAAATAAAATAAATGCGATGTGCAAGATTGGTTGGTTGAATTAAAATTAAACTAATGCGAATGAACGATTAAAATAAAAGATTGATTTCTCTCTAATTAACGACGAAGGGAACATAGATTGATTCCGGGGTTACCAGATTTCTGGCAGATCAGACTTAATGACATGAAATTAATTTAATTGAGCCTAGCTAGTCATTACTAAGTTCTTACCGCTCTCGCGGCGTAGAGTACAATAATTTAGGGGACCAGGCTGATCTCTCATGCGATATGATCCTAAATTATTGCCAAAACGAGCGAGCTTACGGCCCCTTAATCGCTACTAATCTCTTAGCGAACAATTAAGTGTGTGTGAATGTGTCCTAGAATAAATTAGATATCTCTTAACTTATTCTACAAGCAATTGTAATTCTAACGCGTGTTCTAGGTTACAAGAAATATCAGTTAAATTATTCATACACAAATTAAACGGCATTCATGCAATTAAACCAACACGAATCTAGCCATACATCATGATTAACCCCTTCATCAACCCCAAATCCCTAATAAAACTACTCACAATTCATAATTGAAGAATCAACAGAATTGGGAAGAATAGAATTAATTGTCATTAATTAAAAAGATGAACTTACAAATAATCCCAGGGTTCTTGAAGAAAACAACGTAAAAACGCAAGTAAAATCATCCCTAGGTCACTCCGTAATGTTCATAACCCTCCTTATTTATAGAAAACAGATGAGTTTGGGTTGACCTAGGACTAAAACGTGGTAATCCGGGCGAAAATAGGATTTTCCGGAGGCAGACACGATCGTGCTTAGGGCCAGGCACGAGTCGCACGACCGTGCCTGACCTCCAGAGGCTGGGTACCCTTTTCTTCTACAGGCACGGAGTGCCTGGCTGCCAGGCACGACCGTGCTTGGCTCGTTTCTTCACCGGGGCTTCCGTGCATTCTTCGGCTGCTTGTCGTGCATGCTTTCTCTTCGAATTAGAAAATGCTTCCTTCACCAAATTTGTAGATAAGAAGTCTTCTATCTATCCCAACTTGCAGAATGGGATTTGAATCATTCAATCAAAAGATATGATCAAAACGGTGGAAGGCCGCATTCTGAAATCGCAACAGGGATCATCTGACTTCATCGTCTGTTTTCACCTTCTTCCTCTTATATTCTCAAAATAGTGTCTTCATTTGATTTGTAGCCCTTGAAGTTGGATTTGATATTGAACTTGAATCGTGTCTTTTGGATGCTTCAACAAAGAGATATGATTGAACGATTGAAAGAAGGTCATCCTAATCGCCGTTTTCAAGCTCTATTCGTCTTCTTTTGATCCCATAGCCAATCCTAGAGCTCTTTTGTCATCAAGTCTTCATCGTAAACATCCCGGTGACCTCCAAAGCTCTCAATCGAGTCTCGAATGCTTCTCAAATCATCCTGATTGCTCCTCGCTGGTGCCGAATTCTAAATTCCTGATTTTGACTCCAAATGACACAAAACTCGAACCAACGCCTGGTAAACATTACTTGAGCTAAAATTGAGACTTGCAACACCTTAAAGTTAGGAAAATCATCAAAAGCCGATCCCAACACGCATCAAATACATGTCTAAATACAGACTTATCAGATACTAAATATTTACAAGTGTAAAATACATATCATAAACTTTACACTATACTCCACCATATAGGTGATATCTCCACCATGAACTCAAACGGTTTTTTAAGAAAATGAAGCGCGGATTTTAGGTAAACCCTGCTATATTTTAAGAGCATTCAAATTATGTATATAAAACCATAAATTCACATGATATTTTGATAGAAAAACTTGAAATGTAGTGCTACAAGAACATTTAATACTATCGTATAAAATTCATGATTTTTATATGGAGTATGTAGTAATACATATGCTATTTAGTTATCTGAATTATTAAGTTAAGACCATTTATTGACAATTTGACATGCCACAAAGCACACTAGCCATCCACAACGGCACAACCTTGTTCACAACTAAGTGTAATTATTATTGCGTGTTTAGATAGATAGCTACATATTTTGTCTTGGAGGTTATCAAATCAAGACCAAATTAAAGTGAATCTCTTCTACATCTAACAAAATCAATGTTATCAATTCTATGCCCGATTGAAATTCTCTACCAATGCAAAGTTGCACGTGGGAGCATGACTATTTATAATTTTGACTATAGTGCATTAAATACTTTTGAACATGTCAATTGGTGCACATTTAAGTTTAAACATACTCCGTATTAGATTGGTTTTCTCAATATAATTAACATAGGCACATAGCTCATCCAATAAAAAAACTGATCCGTAATAAAATGGTTAATTAACCAGCAAGTAGTAAGACTAAATTGGAACAAAAACACTGTTAATTGATAGATCCCACAATTAATATTGGGTTAGACATAACCCACATACAAATAAGAAAATAGTCAAAATACTCCACTGGACATAACCCCCAGACTGGAGAGCTATTCAAGTATTTATTGTGCTCTTTTCATATTAATTGGTAACTTAAGAGCAATAAATTAGACAGTGACAATTGGAGAGCTGGTCAAAGTGCTCTCCATGGACTTCATGGCTTCAAACCTTGGCTCCTTGGCCTGGAACTTCAGCCCAGCATAAAGCTTCATGTAGTCATCAAACACAAACTTGGGATACTTTTTGTTGTCTTCTTCTCCCCCCTTCTCCAACAATGCAGGTGCTGGGTAGATCACAGCGTCATTTGCCGGGTTATAGAATGACGCTAGTGACATTCGGTTTCCATCGGGTTGGGCTATCACTCTATGCAACACGCTCTTATACTTCCCATTGGTGATTACCTGAACAAACATTCAAGATCTTATATGTTAGTATATTAATTTTCTATTCAAACAGGGCTACTCAAGTCAAACTGCAAGCGAACTTTACTCTGATACCATATTAAGACGAGATTTCATCTTAAATGAGTGTACCTCGAGCTGGTCTCCGAGATTGATGACAATGGAATGGCGCATCGGGGGGACGTCGATCCATTCGCCATCCTTGAGAAGCTGGAGGCCACTGACTTTGTCATCCTGGAAAAGAAGAATGAGCCCACCGGCGTCGGTGTGGGCCCGGAGGCCTTTGATGAGGTCTGGTTTGGGACAGGGAGGGTAGCTGCTGACCTTTGTCCCATAGTTCGGACCCTTCGAGCCGTGGAGGGCATTCTTCAGGTAACTTTTCTCAAGACCAAGATTCTCACATAGCAACTCCAACAGCTTCTCTGCTAGCTTCTCAAGCTCCACTGCAAATTCCTTCATAATCTCTCTGTTTTTTTACATACATTATAATCATGATTTCAACAATAATGGGACAATATGATCAGATATTTGATTTAAGGAGTTGCCACTGTATTTTTGGAATTATACTCTTATAATTTATAATTATAACTAGTTGTGGAATCTTCTTTAAATTAGTAATAACGCCTAGGCAATTGTTTATGCACGTGGGGAGCACTGTATTTTAAATTGGAAGCATTTATATTCTTATTATTACTTCATTATTATTATTATTAGTGTGACCAAATGGACAACTGAAGACAAATAGTAAAATCGTCAAAGAGGCTCTAAACGAGTTATTCCATATTATGTACATTAATCATTCATATTACAATTTGAGTTTCATACTGAAAAGTAATGTGATAGGAGTAAAACATTTTAGAATTATGTTTCACACCGATATAATATGAATTAATAAACCGGAATACAGAGTCAAGTATGAACACTCTGTATGTTGTGGGGTGTGAATTTGTACTATTAATGTGTTATTTATATTCAATATTATTACTCCATATTATATACCTGTAATCATCTTCAAGATCTGGGATTTCAGAGATATTTGAGGAAGGGAGATGCCTCAAGAAGAAAGTGGATTCCCAGTCAAGATCATCAATTTCATTATGGACACCATTGAGCCCCTTGGCAGCCACCATTTCCTCAAACCTCTGTTGCATACTGTTTTTGTAGTGATCCTTGGTCAACTTCTCCACCTTGTCCATAAGCTCAATTGAAATGCCATGATCCACCACCTAATAAGGATATATGAATATATATATATAATAAAAAGAGTTTAGAACATCATGATGATTGATATTATTTTATACAGACTATAGAAACTTATTAAAAAAAACCTCAAAGAATCCCCAGTTTTCACAAGCATCTTTTATTTGTGCCATAGTGGCAGCCTTTTCTGTGTTGAGCTTCTCCAAATTAATAATGGGGAAACAAGCCATGTCTCTGTATATTTTCTTTAGAGGATACTAAGACTCACTCTCAAAATTTGTTTGAAGGAATGAATGATGAAGATACATATGCCTTGAAGGGGTATTTATATAGTTTGGTGAGGAGTGATCGAGGGAAATAGTAAATTGTAAATTAAGGAAAAAAGAAAACGAAAAAAAGTAAAAACCAATACTGAGTATTTTCAGTAAAATTAAATTTACAGTAGTTTAGGAGTACTGTTTAGGAATATATTAAGTTCAAGTTCCCTATGGAACTATTATTGAACATACATATTATTGAACTATTATTGCAGTAGTTTAGGAGTACTGTTTAGGACTATTAAGTTCAAGTTCCTACATTAAACTTTTAGCACTAGCTAGAAAATCAAATACTAATAATGATATTTGGATTAATGATTAACATTTAAAAATAAACTTTCATATTTTAATTGGTTCACCTTATTCATGTTCAATTCAGTTTTGGTAGGCCCAAACAACTACGAAGCCGAACCAAACAACTACGATTTGGTTCAGTTTTTGCATTCGATTTTAGTTTTAGTGGCTCGGTTTATTTTGATTGGTTTTTTATTTTTTGAACCTGAGACCTAGTATAATATATGTACACTTAAATAAATAAATAAAAATTAAATAAATAAATACCTAAATAAATAAATATATATTTAAATCATAAATAAATAAATAAATAAATAAACAGATAAACAAATAGATAAACTAATATATAAGGAAATAAAGAAAGAAAGAAAGACATAAATAAATAGATAAAAAAATAGA